>JAJHSJ010001169.1:0-38486 GCA_021015155.1 Magnolia officinalis
TGTAGCAAGAAATTCATGTTTGAAAATAGGCCCTGGAATTTTGCCAACAAAGAACATTCTTACAAGTAGGCTTAAATAGGTTTCTCCTTTTCTTTGTGCAAGAATGAAATGAAGTCTTGTTTTAGATCTTGACTGTTGTATCAAGTTATGCTCATATTTAGGTCTATTGTTTGGTGGATGCTTGTATTGGTGCCTTGATGTGGATGGGAACATGTCTGTTAGTTAGTTGGTATGATAATTCCCTCTATCTCAGTCCTTTGATTTGGTCAGCCCCATCAGATGTAGGGCTGAAATTTGTTTGATAAGTCAGTCTATGTAAATCATGTGGCCTACTTGTAAAAATTGAAATTTTGACTATTCATATTATTAAATTGTTGCCTTACTATCCTTCAAAAAAAAAAAATGTTGCCTTGTAAAAATTCAAAATTTGAATATTCTATATTTTGAATTGTGTCCCTACATGGCAAAATAAAAATTTTGACTATGTTGTGCATTTTTGTTGAATGTCATATATCTTTTTCATAAGATTGGTTTTGCTTTGATCTTTGCAATCATTCTCTACTTGTAAATGATTATTAACAAAGCCCCCCTTCTCATTTACTAGCAAAAAGGGTGAGTTTTCATTTACTAGTAAATGAGGAGAGGGCAGTGGCTTTATTTTTTTTTTGAATGAAAGCCTATGAAGTAGATTTCAATTATTTATTTATTTATTTATTATTATTTTTTATAATACCAATTGCAGGCTATTCAAACATTGTAAATGATTTATTAGTAAATCATTAACCAGTTTCTAAGACTAGTTTCTCATTCTAGAGAATTTCACACTTTTAAACTATTTAAGGGCCACGAAAGTTTTAGATCAAGCTGATATTTGTGCCATTTCTGAAGGTCCATGGAAGAAAAAGAACCTGCCAGAATTTCGTATTGTCACTCAATGCATTGCGCCTGAAAGAGTCAATGACCAATGCCTGACAAATGTTCTTTTCAAGATAAATGCCAAGGTGAGTTGTCACTGAAATATCGTGTCCCTTCCCATTGGAGGGGCCTGGCCATTTGGACAGGCCATGTTTTTGTATGTGCTCAAAATTAATGGAGCAGACTCAGATGTGCGTCGGACCTATCCGGATGAGCGGGGCTCCCTGGAAGGTGGGAACCGCTGTTATGACCATGATGAAGCTGGCCATTTCCTATGGACAACATTGGAGGGGCCTGGCCATTCGGACAGGCCGTATTGTTATATTTGCTCGAAATTAATGGAGCAGACTCGGATGTGCGTCGGAGCTATCCGGGTGAGCGAGGGTCCCTGGAAGGTGGGAACCGCTGTTATGACCATGATGAAGCTTTCCATTTCCTATGGACAGCATTGGAGGGGCTTGGCTATTTGGACAGGTCGTGTTTATGTATGTATTTGTAGGTACCACACACTTAACCTAAACCTAAACCTAGACTTATAACCTTAACCTAACCTATTCTCAAATCCCAAAACCTATACGTTCTCCTTAAGCCTAGACCTTGACCTTAACCTTAACCTATAACCTATACTTGTAACCTATAACCTAAACCTATACCTATAACCTATACTAATATCCGGAACCGAAAACTTATAACCTTAACCGAAATCTAGGCTCAAATCCCAAAACCTATACTATAACATAAACCTAAGCCTAAACCTATAACCTATAACCTATAACTTAAAACCTAAACCCAAACCTAAACCCGATCCCGAACCTGAACCCAATTTCCTAAACCTAAACCTAAACCTTAACCTATAACCCATACTTATAAACCTTAACCTAAAACTATTCTCAAATCCCAAAACGGAACCTATAACCTAAATTAGAACCTATACTTATAACCTTAAACTAGACCTTAACTTAACCTATAACCTATACTTATAACCTATAACCTAATCTATACCTATAACCTAAACCTAAACCTTAACCTATAACCTAAACCTATACTTATAACCTAAACCTTAACCTATTCTCAAATACCAAAACTTATAACCTAAACTTCTAAACCGGATCTCGAACCCGAACCCGATTTCCTAAACCTAAACCTTAACTTATTCTCAAATCCCTAAACCGAAACCTACACCAAATCCCAATCTCAACTCCCTAACTTAAAGCTAAACCTAAATATGAAAACCCAAGCCTAAACCCGATCCCAAACCCGAACCCGATTCCTAAACCTAAACCTTAACCTATTCTCAATTCTCAAAGCATAACCTATAACCTATAACCTAACCTAAAACCTAACCTAAACCTAACCTAAACCAAAGCCTATAACTTAAAACCAAAACCAGACCGTAACCTAAACCTTAACCTAAACCTAAAACCAAAACCTAAACCTTAACCAAAACCTATAACCTTAACCTAAACAAAAACCTAAACTTATAACCTTAACTTAAACCTAAAACCAAAACCTAAACCTTTAACTTAAACTTATAAACTAAAACCTAAACCTAAACCAAAACCTATAACCTTAACCTAAACAAAAACCTATAACCTAAACCTAAAACCAAAACCTAGACCTATAACCTAAACCTATAAGCTAAAACCTAAACCTAAACCTAAACCTAAAACCTAAATGTATTCTCAAATCCCTAAACCTAAACCTAATCCCAATCCCAATCTCAACTCTCCAACCTAAACCTAAACCTAAACTTAAACTTATAAACCCGATCCCGAACCCGATTTCCTAAACCTAAACCTTAACATATTCTCAAATCCCTAAACCTAAACCTACACCAAATCCCAATCTCAACTCTCTAACCTAAACCTAAACCTAAACATGAAAAACCCAAGCCTAAACCCGATCCCAAACCCAAACCCGAATTCCTAAACCTAAACCTTAACCTATTCTCAATTCCCAAAGCTATAACCTATAACCTATAACCTAAAACTAAACTTAACCTATAACCTTAACATAAACCCAAAACCTAAACCTTAACCAAAACCTATAACCTTAACCTAAACAAAAAACCTAAACTTATAACCTTAACCTAAACCTAAAACAAAACCTAAACCTATAACCTAAACCTATAAACTAAAACCTAAACCTAAACCTAAACCAAAACCTATAACCTTAACCTAAACAAAAACCTATAACCTAAACCTTAACCTATAACCTATAACCTAAACCTATAACCTAAACCTATAAGCTAAAACATAAACCTAAACCTAAAACCTAAATGTATTCTTAAATCCCTAAACCTAAACCTAATCCCAATCCCAATCTCAACTCCCCAACCTAAACCTAAACCTAAACCTAAACCTAAACTTCAAAACCCGATCCGGAACCCTAACCCGATTTCCTAAACCTAAACCTTAACCTATTCTCAAATTCCTAAACCTAAACCTACACCAAATCCCAATCTCAACTCCCTAACCTAAACCTAAACCTAAACATGAAAACCCAAGCCTAAACCGATCCCGAACCCAAACTCGATTTCCTAAACCTAAACCTTAACCTATTCTCAATTCCCGAAGCTATAACCTATAACCTAAACCTAAACCTAACCTAAACTATAACCTTAACCTATAACCTTAAGATAAACCCAAAACCTAAACTTTAACCTAAAACAAAAATCTAAACTTAACCTAAACAAAACCTGTAACCTAAACCTTAACCTAAACTTATAACCTTAACCTAAACCTAAAACCAAAACCTAAACCTAAACCTAACCTATAAACTAAAACCTAAACCTAAAATAACTTAAACCAAAACCTATAAGCTTAACCTAAACAAAAACCTATAACCTAAACCTTAACCTATAACCTATAACCTATAACCTATAACCTAAACTTATAACCTTAACCTAAACCTAAAATCAAAACCTAAACCTATAAGCTAAAACCTAAACCTAAACCTAAACCTAAACCTTAACCTATTCTCAAATCCCTAAACCTAAACCTACACCTAATCCCAATCTCAACTCCCTAACCTAAACCTAAACCTAAACTTGAAAACCCAAGCCTAAACCCGATCCCGAACCCGAACCCGATTTCCTAAACCTAAACCTTAACCTTAACCTATTCTCAAATCCCTAAACCTAAACCTACACCAAATCCCAATCTCAACTCCCTAACCTAAACCTAAACCTAAACATGAAAACCCAAGCCTAAACCCGATCCAGAACCCGAACCCGATTTCCTAAACCTAAACCTTAACCTATTTTCAAATCCCTAAACCTAAACCTACACCAAATCCTAATCTCAACTTTCTAACCTAAACCTAAACCTGAACTTGAAAACCCAAACTTAAACTCGATCCCGAACCCGAACCCAGTTTCCCAAACCTAAACCATAACCTATTCTCAATTCCCAAAGCTATAACCTATAACCTAAACCTAAACCTAAACCTAACCTTAACCTATAACCTTAACCTAAAACCAAAACCAAAACCTATAACCTAAACCTATAAGCTAAAACCTAAAACCTAAATGTATTCTCAAATCCCTAAACCTAAACCTACACCAAATCCTAATCTCAACTCCCTAACCTAAACCTAAACCTAAACTTGAAAACCCAAACCTAAACCCGATCCTGACCCCGAACCCAATTTCCTAAACCTAAACCTTAACCTATTCTCAATTCCCAAAGCTATAACCTATAACTTAAACCTAAACCGAACCTAAACCTATAACCTTAACCTAAACCTAAAACCTAAACCTAAACCTGTAACCTAAACATATAACCTATAACCTAAACTTATAACCTATAACCTAAACCTATAACTTGTAACCTAAACCTATTACCTATAACCTAAACTTATAACCTATAACCTAACAGTAACTAAACCTAAAACCCAAACCTTAACCTATAACCTAAAACCTAAATGTATTCTCAAATTCCTAAACCTAAACCTACACCTAATCCTAATCTCAACTCCCTAACCTTAACCTAAGCTTAAACTTGAAACCCAAACCTAAACTCGATCCCAAACCCAAACTCGATTTCCTAAACCCTAAACCCTAAACCCTAAACCTATTCTCAAATCCCAAAACCTATACTTATAACCTGAACATAAACCTAAACCTAAACCTAAACCTGGAGGAGCATGAGAGGCAGAGGGAGGAGCAGGAGAGGAGGATAGAGGATCAGCTGGCGAGGCAGAGGAGGATGGAGGAGGAGTTGGTGAGGCAAAGGGAGGAGCAGGAGAGGAAGATGGAGGAGATGCGGGTGGAGCATGAGCGACAGATGACGGAGATGTTTCAGGCTTTCGCTGCACGCTTACCCACCGATGCCCCCACCACCTCCGCCTTCATCTTTGTGATTTTTGTTTATTTGTTTATGTTAAGTTTATATGTATTATGTGTGAATGAATGTGATGTAGATAAGATTGTTTGTGTTCGGATGAATGTAGTTTATGTAGTTTGGGTTTAGATGGATGTGAATGTGAATATGATGAAATGTGTATATCAGGATGAATATGATGAATATATTGTTAACAGGTGTATATCAGGAATTTTGTACGATTTTTGAGCTGAAATATTTTTTTTAAAAAAAAGAGACTTTTGGCAACGAAAATTTTCGTCGCTAAAAGATATGTTAGTTTATTTTTAGCAGCGAAAATTTTTACTGCTAAAAACACAAATATTTTTTTTTTCAGTTTTAACGCTAAAAGTTTAAAATTTTTAGCAGCGAAAAGTTTCGCTGCTAAAAGTTTTATATAGTGTTTTTTAGCGACGAACATTTTCGCCGCTAAAAGTTTATGTAGTTTGGGTTTAGATGGATGTGTGTATATCAGGATGAATATGATGGAATATATTGTTAACATGTGTATATCAGGAATTTTGTATGGTTTTTGAGCTGATTTTTTTTTTTTTTTTTAAAAGAGACTTTTGGTGACAAAAATTTTCATCGCTAAAAGATATGTTAGTTTATTTTTAACAGCGAAAATTTTCGCTGCTAAAAACACAAATAAAAGTTTAAAATTTTTAAAAAGTTTTATATAGTATTTTTTAGCGACGAACATTTTCACCACTAAAAGTTTATGTAGTTTGGGTTTAGATAGATGTGAATGTGAATATGATGAAATGTGTATATCAAGATGAATATGATGGAATATATTGTTAACAGGTGTATATCAGGAATTTTGTATGGTTTTTTAGTTGGAATATTTTTTTAAAAGATACTTTTGGCGACGAAAATTTTCGTCGCTAAAAGTATGGTAGTTTATTTTTAGCAGCAAAAATTTTCACAGCTAAAAACAGAAGGATTTTTGTATTTTTTAGCGACGAATATTTTCACGCTAAAAGTTTAAGAAAATGTTCTGAGTCTTTAGCGACGAAAAGTTTCGCAGCTAAAAGTAATTTAAATTCCAAAAATGTTTGGAGCATTTAGAGATGAAAATTTTCGTCGCTAAAAGTCTAATGCACGATTTTTGGCTACGAAAATTTTCGTCGCTAAAAGTTCCGTCGCTATAAGTGCACTTTTAGCGATGAAAATGTGTTTCGTCGCTAAAAACCCTCTTTCCTGTAGTGTAAGATTGTAGCCTCATGGGCCGGGGATGGTAGTCATGGGATACTATGCCCGAGCCGTCGGCTTACGCTGGGCCATGTGCTCCCCGTAGTGACCTTTGAACTTATTTAAAATGGCTGGTTGTAATTGGACTAATAACGGATTGGCTAATCATGCATACATAGCACAGACCAATATCTATTGTTATCGTACGTGATGTAAGTATCGTTCCGTCTGGATGATGTGTCCCGGGTTCGATGGTTGCATTATTGATGAACGTATCGTTCCATCTGGATGATGTGTTCCGGGTTCGATGTTTCGACTGGATGATGTTTTCCAGGTTCAATGATTGCATAGGCGGTGGCCCTGTTCGCACGGATGAGCATCCCCGGGGCGTGAACGCATTCCATACATCCATGCACATAATAAGACTGCATTTACTCTGTTTTGGTTGTCTGGATGTTTTATACTATTTCTTACCTAATGCGGCGGTGTGTAATCTTGAGGGGAGTTCACACTGAGTTGGCCACTCATCCATCAAATATATAACCGTACAAGTAACACATGTGGCTTAAGTGACTTTCAGGTTCAGACTTATGTGGAGCCGAGTACAAGTGCCAGGGTTCCATGGTTGTATCTACCTCAAGGAGCTGCGCGATCTTGCGGCTTATGTTTACATTCTGATGTTATTTTTCATGTACTAAATTATGTGGATTCTTGTATTTGTTATATCGAGACATTGGTTTGTATAAGTCATTATGGGCATCTTCTTGTATATCGTAAATGTAAATGAAGACTTTCCTTTATGTTGATTTGTCCATCCTACGCTCGTTTGCTTACTCTGATGAAAGATAAAAGAAAATTATTACATATCAAATTTGACCATCCTTTAAGGTTAACAACTCGGGTCTTTGGGAAACGGGATGTGTACTCTGGTCCTGAAAACACAGGGCGTTATATTATATCTTGAATCTTGGTCTTCAAATGTCCATTTTTTTACTTGGTGATTCTTGAGCATCAAATCCATGCTTTTAACATTGTTTTTGCTTTAAGCTCTCAAGTTCATCTTGCAACACAAACATGTATAAAATATACCATTAAGCAGTATCATGTTCATAAAACTAAGTTATAAATGGGGGAAAATATGCAATATTTGACACTCAACACCTATAACCAAAACACCCCAGGTAATAATCCCTTTAAAAGTGGTCCAATCTTACCTAAAACTAACTAGGAAAACACCTTGGTAAGGTTAGAAAAAGAAATATCAAGTTACAAGCAAATCTGAATAGGTACATGTATTTTCTACAACAATCGATGACATTGAACACTACTTGATGACATAAAAAAAGTGAGCCAATTTGTCCAGTAATCAAACGTATATTACTGGAGAAATTCTCGATGACATCAAACATGTTTCGATGACATCGAACTTAAGTTCGATGACATTGAACCTATCTCGATGACTTCAAAAAATGGGTACTCAATGTTCTAACAAGTTTAAAAGGAAAATCTGTAAAAATCTTGATGAATCGAACTATGTTCGATGACGTTGAAAATGGACCAATTTTGTCTAGAGAGTTTTTAAAGAAAATCCTGAAATCTTCGATGACATCGAATTTCAAATTTCGATGAAATCAAAGCATGTTTGATGACATCGAAAAAGTGAACTAAATTGTCTAGTAAGCTCCAAGCATTTTTCTAGAAAATCCAAATGACATCGAGTTAACATTCGATGACATCGAAGGTCACCTTCGATGGCATCGAACGACACTCGATGACATCGAGCAGAACTGTACTGCACTCGAGTGACACTCGATGACATCGAGCAGAACTGTACTGCACTTATATAAAATTCTTAGTGTAGGGATTCGATGACATCGAAGCCCTTCAATGACACCAAATCTTGATAAAAATCTACCCTTTTTTTTAATCGTTAGGACTTTTTGGTTATCTATTGAAGGCTTGTTTCCTTGGTTCTCCAGTGAAAAAAAGAGAGAGATTTGAGAGAGTTATTACAAGGAGAAAACCACCTACCCTCTTAAATCCCTTTTCCTCATGGGAGTTCATCTTTCAATCGTATGTTAAATATTATCATTGGAAAATCAATAAATTGGATTGAAAAATGAACTCCAGCATTCAAAGATCTTCCAACAGCTCATTTATTGGCATATCATTGCGTCGGGATCCTTTGAATGCCTAATCTTCGAGAATCTCATCTAGACTTAAAGACCCACATTTAATAGATAAGATTCACTAAATACCTTGACCCAAACACCCGACAACTTGTATTGGAGCATCTACTTATGTTGCGGATCAAGAGAGCTGAAGACTCTTCATCAACAAGGAAGATCACCTTCAGTATGTGCTAAAACGGGGCTCACTCACTTACAAGTAAGTATCTAGAGTCCATTAAGTCTGAAGCCCTTTCCTTGTGTATGATTGAGATTTAGAGTTTGAGTTGACAAACTCGCTAAGACCTTTCGTAGGCCTCCGACGGGAGAATACGTTGAGTGTCCTTGTGTAGAATACATTACCTTGTGTAGGAAAGTGTGTTTTCCTTGTGTAAGATTTGTGAGTTGCATTGTGTAGGCACCTAAGGTTGTCTTGTGTAGGCACCTTAGTTAACCTTGTGTAGGTTATAAAGGTTTATAATTAACCTATTTTAAAACTATGGCATAGTGAAATTAGGTACACTTTAGGAGAGAGTGCGTCCGCCCGGAGTGGAGTAGGCACAACCACTATATATTGCTTCGTTTAGATTAGTTTGGTTGTGGATGTTTTTTTCTTGTTGTTTGTTGCTATGCTTAATTTATGCACATTACATGTTTGATAAAATGCAGGAAAGATATATTTCACTATTCTATTTTTGATTATGCGTAATTGTGAATTAATCCCGCTTACTAGTGATTAGAATTTAATATTTGCATTAAGTAGGGTTAACATTTTAAAAGTCCTATTCACCCCTCTAGGACACTTGGACATAATTTCATACTTCAATTAGTGGTATAGTCGCAATTTCATAGCTTGATATATTATCTTGGGAGACGTACTCTATAAGAGAGACTTTTCGTTGCCATACTTAATATGCTTGAGACTAGATGAGGCCAAATATGTCCTAAAAGAAATTCACGAAGGCATCTGCGGCAACCATTCAGGCGGGAGAGCCCTGACTCATAAAGTAATTTGATAGGGGTATTACTGGCTTACCATACATAAAGATGTAAAGCAATATATAAAGAGATGTTACAATTACTAACGTTTCGTCGCAATACTGCAACAACTGCCCGAGCAGTCGACCCTGATGAGCGGCACTTTGCCCTTCGTGTAATGAGGGGTCGACATCATAGGACCTCTGCTTATGTGTAGGGGACATACCAGATTTGCCATCGTTGTTGTCGTCTACTTTTCAAAGTGGGTTGAGTCCGAGCCCTTAACTAAAGTTACTGAGCAGAAAACCACCGACTTCATCTTGAAGAACATCATCTGTAGGTACGACATCTCCCACACCATCATTACGGACAACATTAGGGCCTGTTTGGATTCATGTATAAGGTTGTATTGTATTGTATTTTGCTACTGTTCATGTATACGTTTGACCATTTTCAGAATACATCCAAATCAAGATGCCTTTAACCAATGTTTGCATATGAGGTATTGTTCAGGCAAGTATACAATTTCTTATACATATCAATGTTTGGAAATGACGTATAAGGACTGGGTAGGATTGCTTGATCAGTGTATTTCAGTGATATGCTCCACCCACGACGTGCCCCACATCTTGGGTGGCCACCGTGATGTATGGGTTTCATCCACTCCGTCCACACATTTTTCCATACTATTTGAGATTTTATGTATAGAAATGAGGAAGATCCAAGGCTCAAGTGGACCACACAGTGGTGATTAAATGTTTACCATGGAAACTTCTTGGGGGCGACAAGTTTTAGATCAAGCTGATATTTGTGTTTTCCTTGCATCACGGTATATGTGACTTTATGAATGGGTTGAATGGAAGATAAACATCACGGTGGGCCCTAGGAAGGTTTCGATGGTGGGCATCATCGTCACTACTGCTTCATCTGGTGTGGTCGACTTGACCGTTGGATCTGATTATTGTTTGAAAATATCTCTTAAAATAATATGAAAAAATTGGATGGACGGTATGGATAAAAATTCATATATCAAGGTGGACCTCTCAGAGTCGCTAACTGTGCCGAGGCTGGTACAGCAGGGTAGTGCCGAATCCGCGTCCCTGTACATGAAAATACAGCGCATTAAAGACGCTGCGCTGCACGATGCAGTGACGTCTTCTTTTACTCTACCGCCTTTCGTAATTTTTGGTATTTTATTGTATTCGCGTGCACGTGTACATTCGGACGCCAGCTCCTATCCAAACACAGTATATAGTAAAAACCGACCCTTAATACGATACAATACGCGAATCCAAACAGGCCCTTAGGTAGTTCGAAATTGCCCGTTTCCGAGGACTATGTGACAAGCTCGGCATCTGTAATGCTTTCTCTTCACCTTGGTACCCTTAGGATAATGGACAAGTCCGTTAACAAAATCATAAAGAACCACTTGAAAACCAAACTCAAAAAATCCAAAGGGGCTTGGGTTAATGAGCTGCCGTATGTCCTATAGGCATACTGAACAGCCACTCAAATGATGACTGGGGAAACCCCGTTCTCCCTGGCCTTCTGTGCAGAAGCAGTCATCCTAGTAGAGACTAGAGTACCTTCAACACACACACACACACACACACACACACACACACACACTGAGGTCTTTGACTTAGGTAAAAATGACAAATAGATGACTTTAAGTCTCAAATTGGTTGAACAACTAAGAGAAAGGGCGTAACTAAAGGTCACCACTTATCAACATAAGGCTACTCGGTACTACAACTTAAGGGTCAAAGTATGCAAATTTCGAGTAGGGGACTTAGTTCTTCGACAAAACTTCCAAAATACTAAGGAACCCGGCTCGGGAGCCCTAGGGCTGAACTGGGAAGGACCGTACATGGTGGCTAGTATGGTCTGACTAGGGACCTATCAACTGGAAGATATGGAAGGTCAACTCTCACCTCACCCATGAAATGCTAAGTACCTAAAGATCTACTACCCATGAAGGATTTCTACGAGCATTACGACTACTACTCGTGCATGACTATAAGAAACCTCCCTTATTTAAAGGGAAAAAGGTTCTTTTCTACGTTTATACTATTTTATCTACTAAGTTACACGACCTAACAATCTGCATGCTCGACTAATGATTAAAAATCTACACGCTCGATTATCGAGTAAAAAATTACATACGCAACCACCAAACCGACTAATCACATAGAGGCACGAAGTTGAATCAACAAAAAGTATATTTCTCTTTCATAAAAAATGTACAGAGGAAGTATAAGAAAGGGATATCTATCCCTAAGGAAGCTCCTCGGTCTCATGGCCAGCAACAACAGGAGGGTCTTCGGGAGCGTCGTTATCCAGGTAGTGCAGGTCCAGGTCAGGGTATCTCTACTAAACGTCTTCCTATCATCGCTGGAAGCCAGGGTTGAAAATCTACTCTAGCTCGGTCGTGCACTCCTCAAAAGCCTTGAACACTTCCGTGGCTGTTGCTTCCCTCGCAGGGATCGAGGCCTCGACGTCCGCCGACCTAGTCTCCGCATCGACTACTCGACCACTTGCCTTAGTAAGGTGAGATTCCACTTCAACCACCTAGGCCGCCAGCTCAGCCTTTTCCTACTGCTCCGTGACCAGCAGAGTAGTGTTGGTGGCCTTGTCCTCCTTGGTGACCCTCAAGGCCTCACACAAGGCCTCGACTTCGACATGGGTTGCTGCCCTGGCCTATGCAATCGATGCCTTGGCCTGGAGCTCGACCCTAGCAGACTCGAACCTCCAAGCTGCCTCCTCGAAGCGGCTCCTCAGCTTGAGGAATGCATGGCAGGAGGTGAGAACTCTGGTGGTGCCTTGAGAACAAAAAAATAACAAAAGTCTGCGAACAAAAAGAGGGGAGAGAACATATATAACAAAAAGATCGACATTATTACCTTAATCAATATCGACGCCACCCCTCCTAGCAAGGGTTCGGGCTGCAGGGAGAGCATTGAGTCGACCTCCTCAATCATGTGGTGGTGGTTCTAGTGAGACAGCGCCGCCATATGGCGAGGGAGGGATGAGGGAGCTTCTGACCTTGATACCCTAGCCCCTTTGGGAGCCTTGCATCCGGAAGTGCTCCCCACTGCTATCTCCAACTCCACAGTTGTAGCGGCCTCTGGTCGTTCCTCCTTAGCATGGGTCGGGGATGACTCAAGGTCGACAACTGTTAAGGGTCAAATATTGCATATTAGACCCCAGTTATTACTTGGTTTTATGAACATGATAATGCTTAAATGTTCTATTTTAATCATGTTTTCGTTGCAAGGTGAATTTAAAAGCTTGGATTGAAAAGGGTATTAAAGGCATGGATTTGATGCTCAAGAATCACCAAGGTAAGGGACGGATCTTAGGAGACCGAGATTAAAGAATTCACACGCCAAAGATCCAAGAAAACAAAATGATTGAAGATAAAGAAGCCTGAAAATTGTCCTGAATGCAAGATCACTGGGTTTTCACCATCCGTTTGGTACAAAAATTTATATCTGACCTGAGAATCATAAATTAATTGTACATGTAAAATTGCAGCCCTTGGATCTTTGTGGAAGTGGTCGAACGGAAAGTTCAGCCATAAATCCTTGATCCTGGGGCCCACCTGATCTCTGGATATACCTAAACTTGGGACTCAACTCCTTAAATTAGGTGGAGAAACGAATGAACGGAGTGGATTCAAGCACAAACACCATGAGTGGACCCCACTTGCAATGCATGAGCACGTTACACATGCACTAGTGGATCACATGACCCGACAGAATTCAAAAAGGAGAGGAAAACCTCTTTCGTTGTTCGCACTCATCATCCGCTAGAATGAGTGCTGGGCCAGATTGATCGTCCAAAAGGATGACCCAGACTGTCCATTAGGAGCGGACCCCAATTTTGACCAAACCCTGGTTTGTTTCATGTAAAGATGAGATCACTCGAAGACACAAGTCTTGTCGCAATTAGACTGTGCGCATGAGGGATCTCGTAAGAAAACAGAAAACGCCAAGAAGATCGGCGATCTGGTAACATCCACCACCAAATAAGGATCATCTTGGCCTCTCAATCCATGCCAAATGAAGATCCGACCAAACCCAAGGCGTCCGGACGAAAGAAAAAAAGCTGAAAGAGGAGTCTTCCGCCGCTTTTCTCCCAAGAAACGCACTCCTAGAGCGCACGTTCACAGTTCTCCGGACGTTACAACGTGATCGAACCATCAGAGATCAGCAGATAGTAGATCAGAGTCGTCCAGAGGATCCGATCAGGCGGTAAGTGACCAAAAGTGGATCTACCATCAAAATCGAGCTTCCCATCCTAAGAAAAATGGCTGACAACGGGGGCCATCCTACCACGCTTTAAACGATCGGAAACGTCCTGTGAATAGCCTCATTTCAAGATAACTTCACTCGTAGATCAAATGGGACCGATCAACACTAAAATCCCAACAACTAGGGCCATGCGCAGGTCAGTTGCGATTTACCTGTGAAAGACAGAGGAGCCAAGAGGAGGATTGTGTAACTCTTACACAGGGGAATGCCAGAAGGTTCTCCCATGCCTATAAAAGGGCTTAACCTCGCACCATCTGAGGGGGAGAAAAAAAAAAGGAAAAAGAAAAGAAAAATCATAGAAAAAAGAGGTCGTAGATGTGAGGAGCAGACGGACGAGGGAAAGGAAGAGAGAGAGAAGGAGCGGACGGCCGGCTGAGCGTTTTTCCTTCCTCCCTAGTAGTTTCTTCCTTTAATGTTTTTAAGAGATTTTTAGTTCAGTCATGTCTATGATTGGCTAAACCTCTTAGCTAGGGCTAAGAGGTGAAGCTTGTAGCATGATGGGATCATTTTTATGGCTTTGATTCATGTTTGAGTTGAACTAACTTTGATTCTATTTTGATAATAAGGAATACTCGTAGTTTTTAATGGTTTATTGTGACTTAAATTACAATGGATCTGCGATAGCTTTGAGTATGTTCTTTTCATTATTATAATTGTAAAATTAGGTACCCTGTTATTCACCATCGTCCCTTAGACATGGTTGGATGATGGAACCCTTCCTAATGTTCATAATTCTCTTAGATTGGTTGTGGATTGGTTAAATTCTGTTGTTTGCTTTGTCTCATGGTCATGGCTTAGTGATGGAGTCACTTCTTGTTCTCATACCTCTCATCCATTGAAAACTAGATCAAAGGAAGTTCATAGTTGATTTTTAATGACATATCTTCTAATTGGATGAAGATGGGACTCTGATTCCAGTTGTGTTCATGAATCAAGCATAGATCTCCCTGATCTCTACAAGTGGATCCTTGGAAACCCTAGTTTCCCACCTTTGAATTTTACAAGTTTTAGTTACATAATTTACAATTATTCTCTTAAATTCTTTTGATTCAGATTACATCTTCTTCTAGTTCTAGTTCTAGTTACTTTCAGAATATGTACAAGGTTCAGTCCCTGTGGATTCGACCTCGGTCTTACCGAGATTATTACTACATCGCGACCCTACACTTGGGGTTGTGAACAAGTTTTTAGTGCCGTTGTCGAGGACTAACGGTTGCGTTTTTCTGAGATTCGCTAGTTTTAGAATTAGGTTAAGATTAGGGTTTTCTAATTTTAGGTTTAGTTTTTCTGTTTGATTTTTAGAAACTAACCCAACTTCCCTATTTTGTAGGATTCTGATATGGACTTCCTAAATTGGTAATCTCTTTCTAATTTTTCTACTTTTTCTATTTTTAGGATTAGGGTTTTATTTTCTATTTTTAGAAACTTTCTAATTCTAGGTTTAGAACTTTCCTAATCAATTTTTAGAAACTTTCTATTTTCGGTTTTTAGAACTTTTCCCGTTTTAGAAACTTGTTTACTTTCTATTTTAGGAACTTCCTAATTATAGAATTTCTATTTTTAGAAACTGAATTGTTTTGTTTTGTTTTACAAGATTTTAATTAGGAACGTATAATTTGGTAACTTCTCTCCAACTCTCTCTCTCTTTCTATTTCTAGATTTCTATTTCCTTTCTTCCTTTTTAGGTTTAGATTAGAATATGAGATTGAGGGCTGAGAGTGTTTCATGCCCAAGAGGGTCCGTGACAACACTCGACGTCTTTTAATTGAAGGAGGATTGGTTGAGGGGTTAACTATCTATCGCGGGATTAGACGTCGCTCGAGATCCCCATAGTTAATTGAGGTTATGGCTGTAAATCAACCGTTCAATCAACCGGGAAGACAACCTCAACCTCGGGTTGAGAAAGTCCAAGATGAGAATGAGGTGCATCAAGCACCCCCGCCTCATACTTTACGAGATTATTTACAACCGGCGGGAGTGAGCACGCCCTCATGTATTGTTTTTTTAGAAAACACGGGACACATGGATATTAAGCCAGGGTTGATCCAACTCCTTCCAAAATTTCATGGGCTTGAGTCAGAAAATCCATATTTACATCTGAAAGAGTTTAATGAGATCATAGTCACTCTATACTTTCCTAACGTGTCTAATGACACGGTCAGGTTGAAACTCTTTCCTTTTTCTTTGAAAGAGAAAGCTAAGACATGGTTGCATTCACTACGTCCTCGATCTATTGGTAAATGGAATGACATGACAAGGGAGTTCATAAAGAAAATTTTCCCATACCATAAAAAGAACACCCTTAGAAAGTCGATCATGAACTTCGCCCAAAGGAAAGATGAAACATTCTTCCAATGTTGCGAGCAGTTCAAGGATCTTGTCAGTTCATGGCCACAACACGGTTTTGAAACGTGGGGCATCATGAACTTTTTCTATGGACTGACATCTCCCATGCGCCAATTAGTCGAGACAATGTGTAATGGGGAATTCATGAATAAAAGTGTCGATGATGTGTGAGACTACTTTGATAAGCTTGCTGAAAACACACAATCATGGGACATTTCCCCAAAACCAAGCACCATGTCTAGGCCGACTCAATCCAAGGAAAGGGGTGGAATGTATCTCCTGAAAGAGGACGATGATATCAGTGCTAAAGTGGCTAATCTCACTAGAAAACTCGAGGCCATGGAATTAAAGAAGGATAAGGCTAAGGAAACTGTTTGCAGTATTTGTGCTTGCAACATTAACACAACTGAAAATTGTCCAACAATACCTGCCTTTCAAGAGATGTTGAATGAGCAATCCAATGCTGTGAACAATTACCAAAGACCTTTCAATGGACCTACTTCTAATACATTCAATCCTAGTTGGAGAAATCATCCAAACTTCAGTTGGAGGAATGGACAAACTACTACCCCTCAAGGTTTCTTCAATCAAATTCCACATCAAGAGAAACCTCAAGAGGACCCGGTTTTAAAACATCTTTAAAAGCAAGAGCTTTTCAATTAGGGTATGCTACAAGCCTTTCAAGACCTCACAAAGGCCATACAAGGACTTGATACTAAAAGTGCGATTAGGAATAAGGGGAGCCTTCCAGCTCAACCTCTTCCCAATCCAAAACCACAATATGAAGTTAGCGATCCGAGCTCTTCAAATCAGATGGAGCAAGTTAAATCTATCACCACTCTTAGGATTGGGAAGACTATTGACAAAACTATTCCGGTTATGGCTGAAAAGCCTAAGGACCCGAAAGAGGACGACAATGATAGATCTAGCCATGCTCCACAAGAACTAGAACCGGAACCTCAAGGGAAGCCGATTGCCCCATTCCCCCAATGGTTGGTTACACCAAAACCTCTCTCTAACTCTCAGGACATTCTAGAGGTGTTGAAACAAATGAAGGTCAATATTCCTCTACTTAATGCCGTAAAACAAATACCTTCATATGCCAAATTTCTGAAAGACTTGTGTACTACCAAAAGATGGTAAAATATTCAAAAGAAAATTTTCTTAACTGAAAAAGTGAGTACCATCCTAAAGAAAGATGTGCCATAGAAATTCAAAGATCCCGGTAGCCCAAACATCAATTGTGTAATTGGGAATTACCACATTGAGCACACACTTCTTGATTTAGGAGCGAGCGTAAATCTTATTCCCTACTCGGTCTGCAAACAGTTAGGTTTGGGTGAATTAAAACCCACCCTAACCACATTACAACTTGCTGATTGCTCAGTTCGTGTACCGAGAGGGATAATTGAGGATGTGTTGGTCCAAGTTGACAGATTCTACTACCCTGTAGATTTTATTGTTTTGGATACGGAACCCATCAGTAACATGAGCACTCAGATTCCCATCATTCTTGGTTGCCTATTCCTTGCCACTTCAAATGCAATCATCAATTGTAGGAATGGAGTCATGAGTATGTCTTTCGGGAATACGACATTGGAGTTAAATATCTTTTTCAATACTGACAGACGGTTATAGGATGATGATGATTTCCATGACATTAACATGATTGACTCTTTCATGAAAGATAGAACACCTTTGACCTTATCCTCTGACCCTCTAGAGACGTGCCTAGCCCATTCCCATGATTTTTGAAAAGGTCGAGCTAAGAGTCCTAAAGAAGGGGGGGGGGAATAGGACTATGCCAAATTAAAAAAATTAAATGCAGAATAATAAAGAAATTAACAATGATAACACTTAACAATTCAAATAGCAAAAATAAGTAGCAACCTCAAATGCATAAGTATTGAGAGGTTAATACAGATGTTGTTCTAAGGACAACCTTACACCAAAAACCAATGGCTTATGGTAAGACAACCTGATTCCTAGAACAATTTATGTATCAAAATCTCAAACTGATACAGAGGAATAAAGAATAAAAATAAAATAAAATTCTACTACTATTACAACATTCACCACATGTACTGAAAATAAATTACAATCATTCACCACAAATGCTGAAAAATAAATTACAACATTCACACACTTAGGCACATTCAACCATTCACAACTCCAGCAATTATAGTGGTTTGCTTGTGTGTACACCAATTGTTAAAAAACAACCACACAACTACTCCACTCCCAATATCCTCACACAGTGGATATTGGCTTTCACTATGAAATAGGTTTTTCAAGGTTAACCTAAAACCTTCACAATTGTGTCTTTCAAGTGGGCTTACACAATTCAAAAACCCCCACAGTCTGAGATTTTCTGGATCACCTCAGACAAACCAAAAAAAGAAAGAGAGATTTTTCTGGCACAACCTCAAAAACCAAAAAGAGATTTACAAAAATGTAACTATACTTATTTGGATATTCTCCTTTGTCGAAGCCCGGTAGAACCAATTCGGTGTAGATGTTCAACGTAGATGTTCAATGTCTACACTCACTTATGAAAAGGTTCTAAGTTCTAAATGATTTTTAAATTAAATCAACTTGGGCTAGCTTGATTTGATTTTGATCTCAAGAAAGGGAAAAACTTAAATCCCTTCTTCAATTAAGATTAGAATAGAGAATTCAAAATCAAATGCAAAAAGCTAAATTAAAGAGAATATTAAATGAACACAATATAGCTTAAGAATATCACAAACTTATCTCTCAGAGTGGTGTCTCGATTATCTTGGAATGGAAAGAAAAACTCTGAAAATCGTGCTCAATTTATAGGCAAAATTATTGTTCACTCGATTGGCCCAGTGGTCGGTTCAACTGGTCGAAGGACCAACAATGTTTTAAAAATTCGAGCGGGATAAGATAAGACCGTTTCACGACTAGTCGAATGAGACCAAAAATGGTTGCTGGACTTTGAGTCGAGCCTGCTCGACTGGTCAAACATTGTTCACTCGACTGGTCGAGCAGTCTCCAGGACTAGTCGAGGGTCCAACAAAAAATCCCAAAAATTAGTAACAAACCTTTGACTGGTCAAGGAAATTCTTGGACTGGTCGAGCCAGTACTAGGACTAGTCGAACATAGGCTAAGACTAGTTGAGAGAAAGCATATAAAATTACCAAAATTAAGTATGCAATCCATATGACCTAATCTATGGTCAATCTAAGGTCATTCATACCTTATATGTGATATATGAACATTAAAATATCATTCGCTTCGGTTGATAGTTGATCTTAAAGTACACGAAGCTTGACATCTTGAAGTACTTTGAAGCTTGAACTTGAAGTACTTGTGACTTGTGTTTCAACTTGAGTATATGAGCTTCAAGCTTGAGAAGATTACTTGAGCTTGCACACTGTCTTGATATAGTTGAAACTTAAAAACTTGATCTAGTACTTGAACTTGTATAAGAAACTCTTATTCTTATACTTGTGATGCTTGAATCTTGAATTGGAACATCTTGAACTTGTACTTGAATTGCTTGATCTTGAATATGAAGATGAGCTACACAAGATACAGATTCCAAGAGGTTTTGGCACTACAATATTTGACAATCATAGGAGCTAGATAGAACGACATTTACAATTTTGATGATGACATGATTAGGGAGATGGTTGCCATGCTTGATACTATGTTGGTACTTGAAGTTAACCGGTGGAGGCCACAATTTGAAGAGTTGCCCCAAATTGATGAAGTGCCTCTACCGTCTAACCTCGAGGCCCAAAGCTTGACTTAAAACCTTTGCCCTCTGATTTGAAATATGTCTATTTAGGTCAAGATGAGACATACCCAGTGGTGATTTCTTCCCACCTTGAGCAAGAACATGAGAGTATGCTCATATCTACTCTCATTGAGCATAAGGGAGCCCTTGGATGGACGATTGCAGACCTCAAGGGAATTGATCCTTCAGTTTGTACTCACTGCATTTATCTCGAGGATAATGCGAAGACCTCTCGACAATCACAGCGCAGACTAAATCCAAACATGAAGGAAGTGGTTAAGGCCGAAGTTCTTAAACTATTGGATGTGGGTATCATATACCCTATATCCGATAGTCAATGGGTTAGTCCAACTCAGGTGGTTCCCAAGAAGTCTGGAATCACCATCGTAGCCAATGCCAACAATAAACTTGTGTCAACTAGAGTTACTACTGGTTGGAGAATGTGCATTGACTACAGGAAGTTGAATACCGTCACGAGAAAGGACCACTTTCCTTTGCCCTTCATCGATCAAATTTTGAAAAGGCTAGCTGTTCACTTGTACTATTGTTTCTTGACAGGTATTCGGGCTACAACTAGATAGAGATAGCCCTTGAAGATTAAGAAAAGACCATGTTTACATGTCCCTACGACACCTTTGCTTACCGAAGGATGCCATTCGGACTATGTAATGCCTTTACCACTTTTTAGCGATGCATGATGAGTATTTTTTCTGACATGGTGGGGCAATATCTACAAGTTTTTATGGACAACTTCTCTGTCTTCGATCCATCTTTCAGCGATTGTTTAAAGAATCTTAAATGTGTACTGAAAAGATGTGAAGAAAAGAATTTGGTACACAATTGGGAGAAGTGCCATTTCATGGTTCGTAAGGGAATTATCCTTAGACATATCATCATGTCCAAAAGAATCGAGGTAGATAAGGCTAAAATTGATCTTATCTCTAGCCTACCTCCACCCAAGAACATTACGAGACGTGCAATCCTTCTTAGGACATGCGGGATTTTACAGAAGATTCATAAAGGACTTTAGTCTCCTCTCTCGTCATCTATGTAATTTACTTCAAAAGGATGCACCATATGAGTGGACTGAGCAATGTCAGGATGCTTTCACTAAGCTTAAGGGCATGTTAACTACTGGCCTATCATGCAGCCACCCGACTGGAGCCTTCCTTTTGAACTTATGTGCGACGCATCTGACTATGCTCTTGGGACGGTTTTAGGCCAGAGAAAAGAAAAGAAGCCCTACGTTATTCATTATACAAGTAAAGCTCTAAATTCTGCTCAAGTGAGCTACTTGACTACGGAAAAGGAACTCTTAGTCGTAGTGTTCGCTCTGGAAAACTTTAGATCCTACTTGATCGGATCCAAGATCGTCGTTTACATAGATCATGCGACGCTCAAGTATCTTCTTTCTAACAATGATGCTAAGCCCCGCCTGATCCAATGGATCCTCCTACTCCAAGAATTTGATTTGGAAATAAAAGATAAAAAGGGAGTAGATAACGTAGTAGCTGACCATCTTTCTCGCCTTAATCTCCCTAATTTCCTTGAGACAACACATATCAATGACATGTTCCCTGACGAACAATTGTTCACAGTCTCCCATTCACCTTGGTTTACTGATATTGCTAATTATCATGCCACAGGTTTCACGTCGACACATTGGATTGCGCAACATAAGAATTTTTTTTCACCGAGGTGCGCAAATTCTTCTGGGATAATCCATATTAATTTAAATATTATCCAGACCAAATCTTAAGAAAATGTGTGCCAGACGATGAACATCAAAGTGTCATCTCCTTCTGCCACTCTCAGGCTTGTGGTGGTCACTTTTCTGCTAAAAAGACCATGGCTAAGATTCTGTAGTGTGGCTTTTACAGGTCCATTATGTTCAGGGACACTCATGAGTTTTGCAAAGCTTATGAGCATTATCAAAAATTGAGAGCATTGTCCCATCGAAATATGATGCCCTTGAACCCCATTCTTATCATAGAAGCATTTGATTGTTGAGGCATCAATTTCATAGGACCATTCCCCCAATCCTTTGGAAATCTATATATTTTGCTCGCCATAAACTATGTCACTAAATGGGTTGAAGAGATTCCATGCCGGAACAATGACCATCAAACGGTCATTAAACTCTTAAAAGAAAACATCCTTTCTCAGTTCGGAACGCCTCGAGCCATTACTAGTGATGGGGGCTCACATTTTTGTAATAGGTCATTTGCGAACTTAATAAAGAAATATAGCATCTCTCATAAGGTGAGCACTCCATACCACCCACAAACAAGTGGGTAAGCTAAGATTTCCAATAAGGAAATTAAATACATTTTGAAAAAGACGATTAACCCTGATCGTAAGGATTGGTCAATCTGATTGACCGATGCCTTATGGGCTTACCGTATCGCATTTAAGACCCCTATTGGAATGTCTCCCTTTAGACTTGTCTATGGGAAGGCTTGCCACTTGCTTGTGGAGTTGGAACATAGAGCCTACTGGGCGATAAAAAATCTGAATTTCAATCTGGACAACACTGGCTCACTGTACAAACTTCAGTTAAATGAACTTAAAGAAATCCAGAATGATGTGTACGAGAACTCAAGAATTTACAAGGACAGGATGAAGGCATTTTATGACCAACACATTCTTCTAAAATCATTCACGTCAGGTCAAAATATCCTTTTATATAATTCTCGATTACATCTCTTTCCGAGCAAACTCCGATCTCGTTGGACCGGCCCTTTCACTGTTATCAATGTTTTTCCTCATGGGGCTGTCGAGATTCGGAATCCAAACATTAGCAATGAATTTAAAGTAAATGGACATCGATTAAAGCCATTTGTTGAGAAATTTGATTCAAAGGACATGTCCATACCTTTGACTGATCCTATGTACCAGGATTGATCTCCTAGTCTGATGGAGGTATAGATTGGTTTACTGCTTTCATAAGACTAGGGTAGTTCGCTTTATGTTGTTCAAGGGTAGTCGGCTTTATGCTGTTAAGATAGGTTGCTTTTTGTTTGTTTTAGGATAGTTTGCTTTTTGTTGGTTTTAACTCTTGTGCTGACCCACCTTCACGCTGATATCTTTTGGAAAAGTCGTACAGTCTCCTCGTCAGGCACTACCTTTCCATCACTTCTCCTTTATTTTCATTATCTCATGTGCATTACATGCTTATATCGTTTACATTGAGGACAATGTAGATTTTAGGTTGGGGATGGGAGATTAGGTTACCTAATCAGTATTTTCTCAGTCTTGAGCAAAAATAGTGAAATTTTTTATTTTTTTTTGAAAATTTTGTGAATTCGAGAGATTTTGAAGGCCATCCTTGATTTAAGAAGTATAAGATACGTAATGTTGGTGAATTATGACTCTTGAACTCAGAACCTTTTAGATTTCACAGTTAATTTTGAATTATTAATCCATGATTAGAAGTTTTAAATATTGATTGAGTCATGATTTCACATGTCACATCTAGCTTACACATTAAGGTTTCAGTTCGATATTGAAGGGCTAACTTGGTAATCACTAAGTATGGAAGGAACCAACCTGCGGAATTTGTCCATCATGTTCTTTGAAAAAAAAAAAAGAAAAGAGGAGAATATCTAGCTAAAAAACAATTGTCATCGAAAATGGCTACCTCTTAAAGATCTATAAAAAGGTTGACACAGTGTGAAGCCATCGATGAAAAAATCAAAAACTGGAAGAATAAAAATGTTGAACTATAAGGCAAGTTTCAATTTAGGTTTGGTTATCCGGAATGCTCTTTTTGGTTACCAATGTGTAACACCCCGGTTCTCGAAACCCGAGTACACTACTTGTTTTCCAAAAAACCTGAGTGTTAACCTTTAAAGATAGTAAATTTCATGTACGTTTTTATATATATATATATCAGAGTTAGTAATGTAGCGGGATGGAAACAATTCAAGTATAAGAGGGAGTCCAAATATACATAACCAAGATTTCAAGTGGTTATCCAAAAACTTATACAAACCGATGTCTTAACTTATTACAAAACATGATGGTACAAATTAAAATAAACTGAAATTAGGAAAGAGAGTCGCAAGGTCCTTTGGCTCCTCCTAATCCATATGAACACATTATGTATATCGTCTATGTCTCCTGCACACTGAATACGGTTCGATAGTGTCAATGGCTATCGTAGTGAGGTATACTCCTCAAGATTTATCGTATCATCAAGATAAATAAGCATAGTTATCAAAGGCAGTGAATAACAAATATTACACAATGATTATCATGGAAATCAGATAAGGTTCATCAAATACATATTCATTAAATAAATTTCACCAAGATAATCTTGTTTAAATGTATGGATGCATGCACATGCTCACAAACCCGGGGATGCACATTTAGCTGGTAAAAAGTGGCCCAAGGAGAACTAGCCACCCGAAGAAGTACTCAAAGGTACGCCTAAGGAGAACCAGCCACTCAGAAAAGACTATGATATATAGATCGCCCAAGGAGGACTAGTCACCCAGAAAAGTATACAAAGGTACGCCCAAGGAGAACTAACCACCCGAAAAAGACCAAAATACTATATAGATCGCCCAAAGAGATCTAGCCGCCCAGAAAAGTACTTAGGGTATCCCAAGGAGAACTAGTCACCCAGAAAAGACCATGATAATATATAGGTCGCCCAAGGAGATCTAACCACCCGGAAAAGTACTCAAGGTACACCCAAGGAGAACTAGTCACATGGAAAAGACCATGATAATATATAGGTCGCCCAAGGAGATCTAACCACCCAAAAAAGTACTCAAGGTATGCCCAAGGAGGACTAGTCACCTGGAAAAGACCACATACCATGAAAATGCATGATTAGCCCAACCCTTATTATTCCAATTTCAAATAATCAATTTAGGAAAGCTCAAAGGTCACTATAGGGGTTTCGTCACCCAGCATAGGCCGACAGCTCAGGCATAATGTCCCATTCCACCATCCTTGGCTCATGAGACTAACAAACGGGATGTGTTAAAGGTAACCAACACAACTAGTGGCCAATTATAGTTCTACAAGTGAGACTTGCCATCACAAGGTTATACGAAGACGATCTATTAAAGCCACATAGGGCAAGTATCCCAATAAGCCGCATAGGGCGAACAATCCATCCCAAGGATGTGATAAAAAGGGATTGTCCCTAAAGCCACTTAGGCAACAAATGATCCATAAATGGCAATTATATCGTATAATTTCATTTAATCCATTTTACAAATGGCCACTAATTCAAGGGCCTTTAAATACACCATATAATACTCACAACTAGTAAAACAAGTCATGTACGATATCAATAGTATTACACATATAACGTGAGATATTTAAGATCTATCACATGTTCAAATAATTGAAAGTAAATCCAACGATTAATCATTTATGAAGAATCTTTCAATTAGAAATTAACATTTAATAGCAATATATTACGCAATCAATGAAATAAACAAACTAAATTAACTATCAAGATGTAGAGAATCTTGAAGGGTGGTCCTCACCTTTCAAGAGTCGAATCGACTTCCTATGCAGTTGGAATTGATCGCACATGTTCATGAATCCAATTTCAATCATACTTTAAACCGTTTGTTTAGTTAGATCGCAACGCCATTCCCTAAGATCAAACCTAAATATTAGATAGTGTATGATATAATATGAATCTATTATTTAGAGAAGGTGATTCGAATTCAATATGAGAATAACATAGTTCAATGATTGATATCTTGGAATTTAAGGTAAAATTTCAAAATCTATGAGATCAATTACCTTGTCCAAACGGAGTTAACTCAACTCGGTGCCAAAACTTGGCTCCCCAACTTGAATCAAACACAATGTACCACCACAATAGAATTCTTGACCTTACAGGGGTTGAACTGACCTAAATAAAGCCCAACTAATGTGTCTTAAGGGCTGACTCGATGAGTCGACTCAAGTGAGTCACTCGGTCTTCCTCCTTTCTTCTTTCTTCCTCCTTTCTTCCTTTTTCTTCCTTCCTTTTTCTTCATACTTTCTTCTTCCCTCAATTTCCCTTTTTTTTTCTTCTCCTTTTGGTAGGCCCAACAATGGACGCTGACCCAACTCGGTTTCTACGAGAGGCTTGATTCAGTGGTGTTCACTGAGTCAACATAGGAAACTGGTTCTACTTTATCTACAACAAATCAGTAACAACACTCATTTCCTACAATAACTAAAGATCCGAGCTTGACATAATATGTTATCAGAGTTTTGTAATAAAAATGTACCAGTGATGGGCCGATTTAGGAGCCGCACTCGGTGACTGTCTGAGTTAACTCAATAGCGCCCCAGCGAACTCGATTTTGGGTCAGTTGCAAGCCCCAACTTCCTCTCCTATTTCCCTCTTCGTTCCTTCTTTCTTTCATCTCTTCCCTGAGGTGTTCAACAACAGTTGAACATGGGCCATTTTACAAGACAGACCGACTCGGTGAGTCAATCCATTTAAACACGGCAGCGAGCCAAGCACTTAGCCTCCCCATATCTGCAACAACCACGTGCAACTCTCTTCTTCATCTCCTTCCTTCTCCATTCGAACTGGCAACCCCAACTAGCGTCTATGACCCAGTGGGTTGAGGCAGTCGACTCGATAGCAACATCCCAGCCTCCCTCTCTCTTAGATTATTCTCCTTTTCTTTCTCTCCTTTTGTTTTTCTCTTTCTGTTTCTTCTTTTCTTCCTCCTCTGCTGGGAAAAGCTGGTTCGCCCCTACCTAAATCGGATTGGGTCAAGTAGCACTCGACTTGGCGTGAGACTCGGTTCGAGTCACTCAGTGATGCGGCAGGGTGGTGTGGCAATAACAGCTCTCTCACTCTCTTTTCTTTTTTCTTTCCTTTCTCTCTTCTTCTTTCATTCTCAAAACTTTCTTACAAGGTTGCTGTAATAAACCCGACCCGACGCAGTCCCAGCGAGTCAACAACTTAGTGTTAGCTTCCTCATCTCTCTCGATTTCCCTCTAGATTGGGGTAAACTACTGATGGGTTTTATATTGGCTTGATGAATGACAATTAGATGCATATCATGTAGGCCTCTTTCTGGATGGATTGGATTTCAGATTAAAGCTCCCACTAGAACATGTGGTGGTGCAAAAACGACGAAGAAAAAGACTGTCTTCAATGGCGGATCTTGACTCAGTGAGTATTTCTTCAAAACGGAGTTTCTGGGTGGTCTGAATCATCACACTAAAGCTTGTGGATGCAAGAACTCAAAGTTCCAGATGAGTTTTCTTGGTGGGTTCTAATGAAGAAGGAATCGGGTAGTTTTCAGAAAAATTGGGAAGAACCGATTGTAGCTGCGGATTCTCTCCTAGTAGCTAGGGTTTTGGGATTATTTGGGATATTATATCCCGATTTGAAGGGCCGGGATTGATCTGGAGTGGCTTCTAGAAACCCACGGATGGCTAAGATTCTTTTTAGGGCAACCGATTATGACAAAAAGCGCCTCTAGCTACGCATCCTTTGTAAGAAAACCCTAAGCCTATCAAGGGTTGAGATGCTTTGCATCCAACGGTCTTAAAGGCAGGAGAATATCGCTCCTGAATTATCAGTGAGGAAAGCGACGTTTCCATTTTTGGAATGCCGCACGCACGCCTCTGCCTAGGCTACTTTTTGTGCTCACACACACATGCTCCCACATATGGGATTTGCTAGGTTTTGGTTGGTAGCCCGCCCGAAGTGCGATGGATGGCTTTGTAACACTCCAGATTTTTTCTAACTTGGCAATGGATGTCCTTGGACGTAGAACTACCCTAGGACCTTATTCTGCCGTGATTAGGGCGTAAGTTAATTAAGTATGAATACCTTGAATCATCTTCTATACAAACTACAAAGGCCCGAGTACCATCTTAGGCAGAAATTATACAGGACTAAATCTTTTAGAAATTAGGCGAGTATTAGCTAGTGATAAACTAGTTTACTTATGAAATTCACTTGAACCACATTAAATACGAACCACAAGACCCAAAACTTGCAAAATCATCGACGCTATATTACCCTATAATCTAGGATCAATCTCATTACCCAGTTGCTCTCGGGAGCATCACGAAACTTCGTATCGGACCTGGACTGCACCTCGAAAGTCCGATTTTTACGAAATTATATAATTAAGATTGCCTTACTAGACTTGACCACCACCTTGGAAATCAAGTCCAGATAGTGTCCCGAAGCTATTCGCTTGAGCCCGGAGCAAAGTGTGTGAGAAATGTGAATATATTTAGAAATGAAATCCAAATTTAAGTAATCTGAGACATCTCGCTTGCGGGTCAAATATAAGGATTCAGACAGTCAGAATCTGACCTAAATACACCCTCGGATCAGGACAAATTTTCCATACATGGCAGCGTACTTGTGGCCCTGATCGAGTGCCGGTGACCGTTAAAGTGAAACTGGCTTAGCGCGGTCGATCTGTAAATCCGATCGGACTGAAAACTTAACTCGACCTAGATCCATGGTCAGAGAGCTTAAGTCCAACCACATATAGAAAGGGGGCCTCCAAAAGTGCTCCGTTGGATCGGAACAAGCCTCCTTTGGCTATAACCTAATACCTTGGCCCTGGGGCCATTTCCATCAGTTTTAGGCCTATATAAGGACCTTAAACCCTCTCTCATTCATTCCATACAAATTTGGGAAAAACCCTAGGAGAGAGAACAGAGTAAAGAGAGAGAAAGTGAGAGAGAAGTTGGAGTCAGTCCTGGGATTCGATCCCTGCTCCTCCACGTGCCTTACCACCACTCCCATATCACTCTACCGGCGATACCGATCCCATTCTTAGGTAAGAAAACCTAACCCTAATCCGTTCTAGGGTTTCAAATAGCTGAAATGATGAAATAACTAACCTAGTTCATGCTATAGGTTGTCATTCTGCCGGTGACAAAGACTACGTGTTTAAAATGTATCCGTTACGCATTTACCAGCGTAAGGTGCAGACTATAAACGTATAGGTTATGGTTTTCAAGGATTTTAATGTCGATTAATGATATATTATTGACGTGGATGCTATTTCACATGCATAAAGTGATGTCCGTTTCGTTTTCCAGTTATACGTTAACTAGGTTGAATATACTGGATTCCTCATATTTGTAGAAAATACCGTATACGTATGAAATTCAGATTTGTGCTTGCTATGATTAATCGCTGTCTATGTATGCTAGATGCATGTGTATCAACTTCTCGGTGAACGGATTAGCCTAATACATGTTATATTAACATACGTCGTGTATGTTACAATGCGTAGCCTAAGTGTTTAAGCAAAAGACTAAATGAGTATAAACCTTGCATTAGTGTATGTCATGACTAACTATCGTGGCTATGCGATTGTTGTGTAGGCGGCAATCCTTTGATGAAAGGACTTGCCCTAATACGTATGCTAACCAATACATACCATGTATGATATAATGTGTATGTTAAGTGTTTGTAAATATGTCTGTATGAATAAATACTTGTAAATTGTTCTTTAAATGGGTGTTGAGATAGGATTCTTAGCCACTCTATTGATGTGTATGATTTTCTCCATATGCCTTGTTTCATATTCATTGCTTTTACCTAGAAATGCATAAGTGTGGATTCATGTTATGTTGTACTTCATAACATGCTTGACTGATTGTATGATTTGAATCATTGCTCCATTACTGCTTGAGTATCTTATATGTTAGATCGTTGTAATTGAATGTGTTTGGGGCTATTACATAATCTAGGCAATCGGTAATAGGCCTCGAAGTAGTGGCTGACTTTGTCCCGCCACATGAGACGCGCCTGATGAATCCGAGTCGTATATCGATTGGCGACAGTGGTTAAGCCACACGGAGTGCTTATGTGCTTCATGTCGATCAGCTCGATGTGCACTCGTGCTAGTCGAGCCCGTCAAATAACCCGATTGGCCCGATGTATTTTAACCATGTTTGGACATTACTGCTTGAACCTAGGTACCAAACTCACCAGTGAAATCCCTGTTAACCTTGGTACCTTGATCCGCTAAGACTCATGAGCCAGACATGGTGGTATGGGACACTGTGGTCTAGCTGTTGGCCTACGCTGGGGTGACGAGCCTCCCCATAGTGACCAGTGAGCAACCCAGACTTGTGAGCTAAATACGGTGGTATGAGACACTATATTCGAGCTGTCGGCTTACACTGATAAGGTGACGAGCCCTTTGTAGTGACCTCGAGCATACTCTGAGCCTGCGGAGAGGCGACGAGCCTTTCCATAGCAACTAGAGTATAACTAGGCCTACACTGCATCGAGGTGACGAGCCCTTTACAGTGACCTAGAACCGCAACATCGTATGGGATTTACTAGGACTGACAACCCTAGAATGGATCATAGTTTGGGAAATGATATAAGAGAGGTACCTTAGTTTCTCAATCCTGCTGTATGAAAAGGACTAATAAGAACTTGGTAACATGCACATGCACCGCATTGCATGTGCCGTTTGGCGTTGGGTAGAGCACTGAGGAAGTGACTGAGATACGCGACCATTAGATGAAGATCGCAGAGGGAGTGCAGGCGAGGGCATGCATCATTTATACATACCATTCCTGCATTAATCAGAGTACTTAGGGAGTTTGATTGTATTGCTTTATCATTATTGCTTGACTGAATTGATAACATGTTAACCTTTGCTTTATTGTTCCACTGAGTTGATCACTCACTCCCACGTTACGGGACGGTGTTTTAAACACCAACCAGACCCTGTTTAGTTTCAGATGAGGGCGATGCTTACGAAGCGGAACCAGACTTTTATGATGTCGAGGAGGGTTTCTCCTTTATGCAGCTACCAGGCGGTCTATGTAGAGCATATTCTGATCGACGAGGTTACACAGTTGCTGATTAGGTGCCATTACACTTTATTTTACACTTTTGGAACACCCTTGTATATTCATTTTGCTCATTTTTGGAGTATATATTGAAATATTTAACCTGGTAACATGTTCACACTCTGGAGACTTACGACAGTTTATGTATTATATATATATATATAATATATATATATATATATATAATATATATATATATATATAATATAATATATATATATATCACAGTTTTCCGCTTGCATAATTTAACTATCTCTGAAGTATGATATGTTGTTTTGGTATAATCCCATTCATGTTTAATGCACTAATATGGACAACATTCAATCATCATTATCTATGTTGCATAAGTGATGCGTTGGAACTCGGGAGCTGAGCTTCTGCTCGACCCCTGATTTTCAGGGCGTTACAGGCTTGGATCTTGCTAAGAGTCCTTGATGGTGGGCCATCTCATGATAAAGAACGGACTCGGTCCGTTTAAAATTCTGCACGGCTGGAAAGAGGAAGGAATTCTTCCTTTTTTGGGCTTTCGTCGGGTCAGCGCTTGTTTTGAGTGGCTGACCGGTTCGATGCATGGCGAGTGTACACACATTGTGTACACACTCAGTCTCAGGTGGGGTCCACCATGAGGTATATGAGGGATCTACTCCGTTTGTCTATCTTGGCCAGTTATTCTAGGGTCTTGGACCGAAGATGGGGTAGATTAAAAACTCAGGTGGCCCAAACCTATCCATTTATGTGTCTAATTGATCATTTTGCTCGATTTAACGGTTGGATTGACTCGAGTCTGGACTTCAATGGTCTTGGAGATTGTTTGGATTAATCGGGACTGCTCATTCTATGAACTTTCAATTCTAATGTCTTTATTATAGCATCATCCATAATATAAGTTATTATTATTATTATTATTATTATTATTATCTAAAATTTAAAATTGTAGGGTCTGCTTCTAAACATAGTTGCCCTTGCAGTAGATCAACGTCTATGAGCCGTGAGCTTAATTCTTAAAATATTGTAACTGTTTAGCGGGCCACAACACATGAACGTTTAGTTACCAAATCTCGACTTCTTGACGATTCAAATGATCCAACAGGTTGGATTTACTAGAAAGTGTACTAACGATAACATCTAATGGCTGACTTGTCCAATGGGCTTATGTAGACGAATCTGGTCCCGAAACTAATGAGGTATGGTTCACTTGATATAATAGGGCATTATGTGAAACTTCAGTGTGATTTAATAGCCATCATTCAGTCCTTTGATGGTTTAATGTTGGCTACGTTGCAATTTGGCATATGGATGGCATATCTTGAGGTCGATTGTGCGCATGGTCTCATTTCATGGTCAAGATGGATATATTATGAATCATTGGATGGTGGTGTGTAGTGTAAGCTTAGTATGTTCCCACACATGTGCAACTAATTCATATCTTCACGGTAACACTCGAGTAAAGAAAAATATGGGGTGTTACAATCTACCCCCCTTAAAGAAAATCCCGTCCTCGAGATTTAGTCCTTCTAATAGGTGTAGGGACAATTAATATCATGTGCGGTGATTCTAAGCATTTGTTATTTTCCTATGAAGGTTGTTTGTATGTACGAATGTATACCACTAGTTGCCAGAACTGGGGTTGTTACACAATGATATCATGAAAATTGAGAATTGGACCTTTAATTGTGATAAGTCGAGGTTGCACTATACACCCATGGAACTCAATGTTTAGAATTATTCTAATTGATGGATTAATACTTTAAACTCAACCATGAAGTTTACCATGCGCTAGAGTTTGAGAAAAGGTAATGCTCAACATTGTTGTATCTTAGAATTCTATTATCTGGATTGCTTCTTAAAAACCGCTTGAGTTTATAAAAATTTACCTTGTGGTTCTCGAAATATTTTTCGCATATTTTGCTCAAGACTAGCAAAATGTTGGTAGGGGATTGTGTTGAGGGTCAAATATTATATATTAGACCCCAATTATTACTTGATTTTATGAACATGATAATGCTTAAACGTTCTATTTTAATCATGTTTTCGTTGCAAGGTGAATTTAAGAGCTTGGATTGAAAAGGGTACTAAAGGCATGGATTTGATGCTCAAGAATCACCAAGGCAAGGGACGGATCTTAGGAGACCGAGATTGAAGAATTCACACGCCAAAGATCCGAGAAAACAAAGTGATTGAAGATAAAGAAGCCTAAAAATCGTCTTGAATGCAAGATCACTGGGTTTCCACCATCCGTTTGGCACAAAACTGTACATCTGAACCTGAGGATCATAAAGTAACCGTACACGTAAAATGGTAGCCCTTGGATCTTTGTGGAAGTGGTCCAACGGAAAGATCAGCCATAAATCCATGATCCTGGGGCCCACCTGACCTTTAGATATACCTCAACTTGGGACTCAACTCCTTAAATTAGGTGGAGAAATGAATGAACGGAGTGGATTCACCCACAAACACCACGAGTGGACCCCACTTGCAATGCATGAGCACGTTACACATGCACTAGCGGATCACATGACTAAAAGTCGGGTCAAACACGGTTTGACCCGACAGAATTCAAAAAGGAGAGGAAAACCTCTCTCGCTGTTTGCACTCATCGTCCACTAGAATGAGTGGTGGGCCAGATTGATCGTCCGAAAAGATGATCCAGACCGTCGATCAGGAGCAAACCCCAAATTTGACCATACTTGGTTTGTTTCACATAAAGACTGGATCACTCGAAGGCACAAGTCGTGTCGCAATTAGACTGTGCACAGGAGGGATCTCGTAAGAAAACGGAAAAAGCCGAGAAGATCGGTGATCTGGTAACATCCACCACCAAACAGGGATCATCTTGGCCGCTCAATCCACTCCAGATGAAGATTCAACCAAACCCAAGGCGTCCGGACGAAAAAAAAGAAAGCGGAAAGAGGAGTCTTCTGCCTCTTTCATGCAAGAAACGTACTCCTGGAGCGGACATTCACAGTTCGCCGGACGTTACAACGTGATCGAACCACCAGAGATCAGTGGACAGTAGATCAAAGCCATCCAGAGGATCCGATCGGGCGGTAGGTGACCAGAAGTAGATCTGCCATCAAAACAGAGCTTACCGTCCCAAGAAAATGCTTGATAATGGGGGCCATCCTACCACGCTTTAAATGATCGGAAACGTCCCGTGAATAGCCTCCTTTCAAGATAAGTCACCTGTAGATTAGATGAGACCGATCAACACTACAATCCCAACAACTAGGGCCATGCGCAGGTCGGTTACGGTTTTCCTACGAAAGACAGAGAAGCCGAGAGGAGGACTGCGTAAGTCTTACGCAGGGGAACGCCAGAAGGTTCTCCCACGCCTATCAAAGGGCTTAATCGCGCACCATCGGGGGGGAGAAAAAAAAAGGAAAAAGAAAAGAAAAATCATAGAAAAAGGAGGTCGTGGCCGTGAGGAGCAGACGGACGAGAGAAAGGAAGAGAGAGAGAAGGAGCGGATGGCCGGCTGAGCGTTTTTCCTTCCTCCCTAGTTGTTTCTTCCTTTAATGTTTTTAAAAGATTTTTAGTTCAGTCATATCTATGATTGGCTAAACCTCTTAGCTAGGGCGAAGAGGTGAAACTTGTAGCATGATGGGATCATTTCTATGGCTTTGATTCATGTCTGAGTTGAACTAACTTTGATTCTAGTTTGATTATAAGGAATACTCATTGTTTTTAATGGTTGACTTAAATTACAATGGATCTGCGATAGCTTTGAGTATGTTCTTTTCATTATTGTAATTGTGAAATTAGGAACCCTGTTGTTCACCATCGTCCCTTGGACATGGTTGGATGATGAAACCCTTCCTAATGTTCATAATTCTCTTAGATTGGTTATGGATTGGTTAAATTTTGTTGTTTGCTTTATCTCATGGGCATGACTTAGTGATAGAGTCACTTCTAGTTCTCATACCTCTTAGTCATTGAGAACTAGATCAAAGAAAGTTCACAGTTGATTTTTAATGACATATCTTCCAATCGGATGAAGATGGGACTCTGTTTCCAGTTGTGTTCGTGAATCAAGCATAGATCTCCCTGATCTCTACAAGTGGATCCTTGGAAACCCTAGTCTCCCACCTTTGAATTTTACAAGTTTTAGTTACATAATTTACAATTATTCTCTTAAATTCTTTTAATTTAGATTACATCTTCTTCTAGTTCTAGTTACATTGAGAATATGTACAAGGTTCAGTCCCTGTGGATTAGACTTCGGTCTTACCGAGATTATTACTACATCGCGACCCTACACTTGGGGTTGTGAACAACAACCTCCCTCGGGGCCGAATTCGAAGGAGGAGCACCCCAGGTTGAACCATCCGAGCTAGTTTCTTAGAGCACCCTAGTTTCACCTTCTGCAGCCGCCCCGACATTATTTGATCAGTGGAAGAACAGAACCTCGGCAGGCTTTCGACCTACCCATGCCTATCTTCGAAGCCTCGACTCCCCATCAGACTGAGGATGAGGGAATATCATTCTTAACATCCCTCCTTGGTTGCTCCAGCTCTGTTGTGAAGGGAAGCTTCACCCTCTTTGGCCAAGGGCGATCTGCGATCTCTACAAAGAAAAAAGATAAGCAACATGGTTAGAAAAAAGATAAGCAAAATGGTTAGAAAATGGAAAGAAACTGAAAACTTTTGAGAATATACTTAAACAAACACACCCGTCGACCCAGTTGCCGATAAGCCAACCTACTCTAAGAGAGTTCGAGTGATTAGCTTCTTCCAGTTTTGTTGAGCTGCGGAACACTCTCGGGCAATCCAGACTTGGAGGGTTTGGATAGTAAAGAGCTAGGGTTAACATCAAGTGAGTGCTACCAATAGAGACGACCAAATCAGTCGAAAAGCTAAAAAAAGAGCAAAACAAAAAGCAAACAGTGAACAACTAGAAGCTACAACTTAAGTTCTGACCTAAGCTGGCAAACTTGGTGGGGACCCGAAATCGCAACCTACCTAGCTTCACTACTGGGGCCTCCCACTCTTTAAAAGCGAAAACTACCTGTCCTTCTAGCTCTTATTAGATTAGGGGTTATTAGTAATAAGGGTCTGACCTTTACTTGGCCACGAAGAAAAATAGTACCAGCCAAGAGAACCCGTACTACTCTTAGCCTAGTATGAGTATAAGAGCTCGCCCATAGTCAGCTCAGTGTGACCGTGATTGTGCCACAAAACATAGCAATCCAAGATAGCTCACCACATGTTAGGTATTAAGTTGTTATAGAGCAAGCCTCAAGCGGTGCACTACCTCCCTCACTAATGGGTGGAAAGGTAGCCGTAAACCGCAGGAAAAGAAAATAGGGTAAAGGGCTACGTCTCCCTCAGGAGGATGACCCGAAAGTTCCCCAACTTAGGGCGGCTGTAGCCCTATAGAGTCAAGGATCTAGAACTCTGACCAAAGGAAACCAAATCCCCTGGCCGGAGCTTCGAACTGAAAGAACATAACGATGGAGTCGGTCCCTGAGAAGATGAAGAAGCTGCCTCCATATGGGGAGGAAGAACTTCCTCATCCCGAGCTGCCATAATGGAGATGCGATTAGACAGGAATCTAAGTTATTGTGAATGGACTCCTCGTGGAAAGCCCCTGACACAGAAACCCCCCTGGAACCCTCTGAAGACATTATAGTAAGAAAAAAGAGATGAAGGAAGAAAAGAAAGAAGCACAGTAGGGAACGTACCAGGAAAAGCTAAGTGATCGGATGATCTGCTTAATAAATGGAGAAGAAGAAAAATAAAAAAAAGGTCGGCACAACTCGGACTCCGCAAAACCAGTGAGCGATAGAATGAGGGAAAATCCCTATTTATAAGAATCTTGGATGAAAAGGGCATTTAATGCCGGCACTGCTTGCGAAGACGTGAAAAGATGCCTCGACGCACGATCTCTTCCACGTGGCGATACGAGGTTCGCTCAGGGCCTGCATTAATGAAGCAAGGACATGTGTATGCCTACGAGTCACCCGAAGGCGAAGCGGCACTCGCCACACTGTGCACGTCTCCTCATATAGAACCACTGTCATAATATCCTCCTCAATCATCGCAACATGCGCCGTCTCTTTTCAATTCTCACATTAACTACTAGGCAACGGAATCGAGGAACACACATGGAACGAGCTGACCTCTGCCAGTTAGAAGATCAGAACTTCCAGCCCATACATCAGTTTAAATCTGCTTACTTCTCGAGTTCATGAACATGAAGCTCGGAAGTAGGGGGCAACTGTTTATGCAAAATTGGGATGACCTGACGTATGGGATACATGGAAAAATGGCAATCAGAACAAACTCTCTGAACTATCAAAAGGTTAGAGAAGATGAGTTGAGCAAGAAGACTTAATGACCGATCTGAACCAGTTAAACCAGCAGTTTAGAGGCAAGACTCATCAACCGACCTTGGCCTCGACTATGAGTACTGACCTCGACCTCGACTATGAGTACCGACCTCGACCTTGACTTTAGATGATGGCCTTGACCTTAAAGGCTGACCTCGACGTCGGATATATATTGATCTCAGGTTCGTAACGGAAACATCCAGAGAAAATCTTGCACCATATATGAGCAGAACTGCGAAGTGAGATCTCAACCGAAGACACGCTAATCGAGGCATAATCAAAGAAATACTCGAGAATAGATTCCAATTCCAATACGTCCCCCTCTAGTGTATCTTATAGATCTACTTGGATACAGAAATTGTCTAAGGATACCTATAAATACATCGCTCTCTTTAAAGATAAGGTACACACAACTATTTTGATTCTACTACACCTACTATGAGTCCTTACACCTAACTTAGGCATCGAAGGGTCCTCGCCCACAACCAGCGCCCCCAGTGTCTCCTTGTTTTCCATTAATTTGCAGGTATTTAGCAGCTCATAGGAGGTGGAATAGGATCAACTAGATTTGAATAACAACAAATGTGAAAACACGTGTTGAGAGGAGGTTTGACCCTTGTTTTAAAAATGGGTCGTTGCCGCTAACGTGTTACGATAAGTAGGCCAAAAATGGTTATCGGGGTGATGACACGTGTAAATAGTTAGTGTCGCATTAATGAGGGGTCACACATCACCTTCACCTTTTCCAAAGGCAAAGTGACGTGGGGGCAATGTTCATCCCTATGGTCGCCATTCCTCATGAGAAACAATTAGAGTAGGTTACATGTGATTTGTACAGATCTACATGGTGTTTTTAAAGATATGTAGAGATGTACGGAGAAGATTTTTTGATAACATAGCTGGAATGCAATGAGTAATGCTACACCATTGTAAAGATGGTCGACCGTGAAAGAGTGGTTATAAGGTAGATGGCAGAAAGAGGAGCATAAGGTTGTGATGCGGAACGGTTATAACAACCATCAAGAAGTGGAAAGAATCTAGATAGTAATGATAAACCTATAAATAGAAGAAAAATTCAATAGGAAGAGCCCATCTCATGCCAACCCAATCAAAACCAAATATTATCTTTGAGTTACCAATCAATTATATTCCTTAGTGTAATCTTTTACTTCTCATGCTAAGTAAATTATAGTTCTTAGTTTAATTCTTTACTTTCAGCTTGCTGTTTACATTCTGTAGTGTAATCCCTAGTGCTAATCAAGTAGCTGAAAATTTTAACTGTAATT
>JAJHSJ010001835.1:0-40374 GCA_021015155.1 Magnolia officinalis
CCCGTCTCGAACCCGAACCCAGTTTCCTCAACCTAAACCTTAACCTATTCTCAATTCCCTAAACCTTAACCTACAACCTAACCTAAACCTAACTCCCTAACCTAAACCTAAACCTAAACTTGAAAACCCAAACTTAAACCCGATCCCAAACCCGAACCCGGTTTCCTAAACCTAAACCTTAACGTATTCTCAATTCCCAAAGCTTAACCTACAACCTAACCTAAACTAACTTCCTAACCTAACCTAAACCTAAACTTGAAAACCGAAACTAAACCCGATCAAACCCGAAGCCGGTTTCCTAAACCTAAACCTTAACCTATTCTCAATTCCCTAAACCCTTGACCTACAACCTAACCTAACCTAACTACCCTAGCCTAAACCTAAACCTAAACTTGAAAACCCAAACTTAAACCCGATCCCGAACCCGAACCCGATTTCTTAAACCTAAACCTTAACCTATTCTCAAATTCCCTTAACCTAAACCTACACCAAATCCTAAATCTCAACTCCCAAACCTAAACCTAACCTAAACTTGAAAACCCAAACTTAAACCCCAAAAACCCGATGCCGCGAACCCGAACCCACTTTTCTCAACCTAAACCTTAACCTATTCTCAATTCCCTAAACCTTAACCTACACCATAACCTAAACCTAACTCCCTAACCGAAACCTAAACCTAAACTTGAAAACCCAAACTTAAACCCGGTCCTGAACCCAAACCCAGTTTCCTCAACCTAAACCTTAACCAATTCTCAATTCCCTAAACCTTTACCTACAACCAAACCTAAACCTAATTCCCTAACCTAAACCTAAACTTAAACTTGAAACTCAAAGTTCAACCCACCCGATCCCGAACCCGAACCCGGTTTCCTAAACTAAACCTTAACTTATTCTCTATTCCCTAAACCTTAACCTACAACCTAACCTCAACCTAACTACCTAACCTAACCTAAACCTAAACCTAAACTTGAAAACCCAAACTTAAATCCAATCCCAATCCCGAACCCAACCCGATTCCTAAACCTAAACCTCAACCTATTCTCAAATCCCTAAACCAAAACCTACACCTAATCCTAAATCTCAACTCCCTAACCTAAACCTAAACCTAAACTTGAAAACCCAAACTTAAACCCGATGCCGAACCCGAACCCAATTTCCTCAACCTAAACCTTAACCTACCTATCTCAATTCCCTAAACCTTAACCTACAACCTAACCTAAACCTAAACCTAAACTTGAAAACCCAAACTTAAACCCGATCCCGAACCCGAAACCGGTTTCCTAAACCTAAACCTTAACCTACAAACTAACCTAAACCTAACTACCTAACCTAACCTAAACCTAAACCTAAACTTGAAAACCCAAACTTAAACCCGATCCCAAACCCGAACCAACCCAGTTTCCTCAACCTAAACCTTAACCTATTCTCAATTCCCTAAACCTTAACCTACAACCTAACCTAAACCTAACTCCCTAACCTAAACCTAAACCTAAACTTGAAAACCCAAACTTAAACCCGAACCCGGTTTTCCTAAACCTAAACCTTAACCTATTCTCAATTCCCTAAACCTTAACCTAAACCTAACCTAACATAAACCTAACTCCCTAACCTAAACCTAAACCTAAACTTGAAAACCCAAAATTAAACCCGATCCCGAACCCGAACCCGGTTTCCTAACCTAAACCTTCACCTATTCTCAATTCCCAAAACCTTAACCTACAACCTAACCTAAACCTAACTACCTAACCCTAACCTAAACCTAAACTTGAAAACCAAACTTAAACACGATCCCGAACCCGAACCCGATTTCTTCTAAACCTAAACCTTAACCTATTCTCAATCCCTTAACCTAAACCTACACCTAATCCTAATCTCAACTCCCTAACCTAAACCTAAACCTAAACTTGAAACCCAAACTTAAACCCGATGCCGAACCCGAACCAAATTTTCCTCAACCTAAACCTTAACCTATTCTCAATTCCCAAACCTTAACCTACAACCTAAACTAAACTAACTCCTTAACCTAAACCTAAACTAAACTTGAAAACCCAAACTTAAACCCGATCCCGAACCCGAACCCAGTTTCCTCAACCTAAACCCTTAACCTATTCTCAATTCCCTAAACCTTAACCTACAACCGAACCTAAACCTAACTCCCTAACCTAAACCTAAACCTAAACTTGAAAACCCAAACTTAAACCCGATCCCGAACCCGAACCCGGTTTCCTAACCCTAAACCTTAACTTATTCTCAATTCCCTAAACCTTAACCTACAACCTAACCTAAACCTAACTACCTAACCTAAATATAAACCTAAACTTGAAAACCAAACTTAAACCTGATCCCACCCGAACCCGAAACCGTTTCCTAAACCTAAACCTTAACTATTCTCAAATCCCTAAACCTAAACCTACACCTAATCCTAAATCTCAACTCCTTAACCTAAACCTAAACCTAAACTTGAAAACCTAAACTTAAACCCGATGCCGAACCTAAACCAAATTTCCTCAACCCAAACCTTAACCTATTCTCAATTCCCTAAACCTTACCTACAACCTAACCTAAACCTTAAACCTAAACTTGAAAACCCAAACTTAAACCCGATCCCGAACCCGAAACCGGTTTCCTAAACCTAAACCTTAACCTACAAACTAACCTAAACCTAACTACCTAACCTAAACTAAACCTAAACCTAAACCTAAACTTGAAAACCCAAACTTAAACCCGAACCCAAATGAACCCGGTTTCCTCAACCTAAACCTTAACCTATTTTCAATTCCCTAAACCTTAACCTATAACCTAACCTTAACCTAACTCCCTAACCTAAACATAAACCTAAACTTGAAAACCAAAACTTAAACCCGATGCCGAACCCGAACCCAATTTCCTCAACCTAAACCTTAACCTATTCTCAATTCCCCAAAGCTTAACTAAAACCTAACCTAAACTTAACTCCCTAACCTAAACCTAAACCTAAACTTGAAAACCCAAACTTAAACCCGAACCCGAACCTGAACCCGTTTCCTCCTCAACCTAAACCTTAACCTATTTTCAATTCCCTAAACCTTAACCTATAACCTAACCTTAACCTAACTCCCTAACCTAAACCATAAACCTAAACTTGAAAACCAAAACTTAAACTCGATGTCGAACCCGAACCCAATTTCCTCAAACCTAAACCTTAACCTATTCTCAATTCCCCAAAGCTTAACCTAAAACCTAACTAAACTTAACTCCCTAACCTAAACCTAAACCTAAACTTGAAAATCCAAACTTAAACCCCGTCTCGAACCCGAACCCAGTTTCCTCAACCTAAACCTTAACCTATTCTCAATTCCCTAAACCTTAACCTACAACCTAACCTAAACCTAACTCCCTAACCTAAACCTAAACCTAAACTTGAAAACCCAAACTTAAACCCGATCCCGAACCCGAAACCTGGTTCAATCCCCTAAAGCTTAACCTACAACATAACCTAAACCTAACTCCCTAACCTAAGCCTAAACCTAAACTTGAAAACCCAAAATTAAACTCGATCTCGAACCCGAACCCGGTTTCCTAAACCTAAACCTTAACCTATTCTCAATTCCCAAACGTTAACCTACAACCTAACCTAAACCTAACTACCTAACCTAAACCTAAACCTAAACTTGAAAACCCAAGCTTAAAACCCGATCCGAACCCGAACCCGATTTCTTAAACCTACACCTTAACCTATTCTCAAATCCCTTAACCTAAACCTACACCTAATCCGAATCTCAACTCCCTAACCTAAGCCTAAACCTAAACTTGAAAACCCAAACTTAAACCTGATGCCGAACCCGAACCTAATTTCCTCAACCTAAACCTTATCCTATTCTCAATTCCCTAAACCTTAACCTACAACCTACCTAAACCTAACTCCCTAACCTAAACCTAAACCTAAACTTGAAAAACCAAAATTAAACCCGATCTCGAACCCAAACCCGTTTCCTTAACCTAAACCTTAACCTATTCTCAAATCCCTTAACTTAAACCTACACCCAATCCTAATCTCAACTCCCTTAACCTAACCTACACCTAATCCTAATCTCAACTACCTACCTAAACCTAACCTAAACCTAAACTTGAAAACCCAAACTTAAACCCGATGCCGAACCCGAACCCCAATTTCCTCAACCTAAACCTTACCTACAACCTAACCTAAACCTAACTCCCTAACCTAAACCTTAACCTATAGGTTTTTATTAATTTTTTAAGAAAAAAAGAAGAAGAAAATGGTTATACATGATGCACTTCTTTCAATTTGTTTTTCTTTCCTCCAATTGTCATTCTGATTTATGAATGTCATGACTATTTGTAGAATGATGGAATATACGAAGCCGTTGCAGGAAGTGACTTTGTCATTACTAGAGGTTCATTTCGAGACGACTCTTCAAAGTACTACATAAATGACTGTGGAAGTAATTTTACAGAGGTCACTAAGAAATTGAAAGGAAAAGGAGTGGACTTGGACAACAACCGGTTTTTTTTTCTTCAGGTGGGTGATGGCTAAAAAGGCCTATTTACTTGTGAAAAAAATATCATACTATCAAAATATATCTTCTCTTTCAATTCTTTATCTTTGAAATTTCAGGTGAAGTCGAGCAAATTTCTCTAATAAAGCCAAAGATTTGTATTTTCAGCATTATTGTAATTGTAATTGTAATTCATTGAATGAAGGATTGTAATTGTATTGATTGAATGAAGGATTGTAATTAATTGTATTGTAATTGATTTGATTGAATGAAGGATTGTAATTAAATGAATGAATGATTGTAACTGATTGTAATGGAATGAATGAATGATTATGCAGGTGGTAATTGAATGAACAAGTAATTGTATATATATTTTTTAAAATAGGATTTGCTACGGATTATATCCGTAGCTGTTGTAAAGTATAGCTACAGATTAAATCCGTAGCTGTTGTAAGCTACCGCTACCAATATATTGCTACGGCTTAGATCCGTAGCGCTTGCCAGATATAGCTACAGAGCAAATCCGTAGCCGTGGTGATTAAATCCGTAGCTCTTGTAACCTATAGCTATGGACATAATTGCTACGGATTAAATCCATGGCTATTTTAAGGTTCCAGACCTATTGTTGCTGCACCTACGACTACGCCCGTGCTACGGACTAGATCCGTAGCTATAGGTCTATGGCTACGGATTTAGTCCGTAGCTTTTGCCCATTTTTTGGTAGTGATATTGCTACGGCTTAGATTCGTAGCGCTTGCCAGATATAGCTACGGAGCAAATCCGTAGCCGTGGTGATTAAATCTCTTACCGCTCTTGTAACCTATAGCTATGGACATAATTGCTACGGATTAAATTCGTGACTGTTTTAACCTATAGCTACGGATTAAATCCGTAGCTATAGGTTCCAGACCTATTGTTACTGCACCTACGACTACGCCCATGCTACGGACTAGATCCGTAGCCATAGGTCTATGGCTACGGATTTAGTCCGTAGCCTTTGCCCCCTTTTTTTGGTAGTGTTACTCGGGCAGTTGTCCTTGGCAGAGCTCTTAAACCAGGGCTGTAACCGGCTATCCGAATCCCCCAAGTACCTGAGGAACCATATCCGATGTAAACGGGTCCAGATGATCTTTCTGATGATCCATGCCGTTTATATCAAGACTCTCATCTTTTATGCTGGAAAGTCACTGAACAAAACATCTCAATGGGATTATTTCTAACTCTTTGATAACTTGGCTCTTTTGCTTTGAACATGAACCGTGTTATTTTTATATTATCAAAGAGTTGGAAACTTGGAATATTCAAACCCAGAGGTTTTAGGGACATCCCATCCAATGAGAGCACTGTCGAATAAACGGTTCTTGTCTTTAAAATACTTAAATCCAACCACTAGAGAGTGTCAACAAAATGTTTTTTCAAGCAAACCTTTATTACACATTTGAACTTAACTAATCCCACAGATTTTAAAATCAATGGGTGCTCATTTTTAAAAGGAAAACTATCTAAATGCCTTTCAATTTGATTATTTTTCTTTAGAGAAGCGGTAATGGCGAGAATTATGGGGCCCACCTTGCATGTGAACGACATCCAACCCATCCAACATACAATACCAAGCAAAATCTGGCCGATCAAATTATCAAATGTGCTATTTGTTAATTTGGGTATTTTTGGGTGGTGTAGTTCTTTATTATTATTATTTTTTTTAATGGTGTGGCGTACTTTATGATTGGTTTGTCCATATTTTTTGTTCATCTTATTATCATGGTGGGTTGCTTTAGCTGTATGTAATGAACATATCACATTGCCCCACAATTTAACCTCATCATTTTTAAAGAAAATTTATAGAGGGCATTTTGGTCATTTTACCTCTTGATAAAGCACCTCTCGGTTATAATTAGTGAATACTTGTTAAAATCTAAATTAGCGGAGAAATTTGCAGTGAAATCCGCAATATAATTGTTTACACCTATCATGGCGCATCATGCGTATTAATTAAACGCCGCCATGTGTCGGTATTACGTAGGAATGACAAATCAAATCTTACTCATACTTGGAGAATATCTTTCATCCCATAATCATTTAGTGGCACGTTATCTGCCAAAAGCATAATGGCTCGGTATGATTGGCATGGGTGGTCAAAGCAACATACTTGAGAAGCTTATAAAGACCCACCAAGATAGGAAGTCTATCGCAATTTGGATACACTCGGCAAGGCAATCTCACACTACTCAAATGGATGACTTCTCATAAATACTGATGATTTGTAGTGACTACGAAGGTTTGAGAAGTTAATTCCTTCAAAACAGAAGAAAATCAAAGGAGGCAATGATAAATTCAAGTATGGCTAGGATATTAACTCATCCCGCAACCTTCAAGGATCTCCATAGCCAAACTAGTAAAGAGATCTGGATACGAATGATCACCCTTCCAAATCTGTAAAAAGAGCACCCGATGAAGAGATCCAAGCCCTCGCCAAAACAATATCTCTTTATACAACACAATGCTGCTTATCTTAGTTTTAGTTTTAAATTTCTCAATTACTTCTGCCCTCTCGTTGTAGAACGTCTGAAGTTTAGAATAGCTTCATATCGTTGTTGTTTAGCATCACCGATGCAGTATGGCTAAAAGCAGTGTAAATATCCACGACATGCTATTGTCGGATTCCCAATCAACTGAGTCCTTACTTGGAAGATCACACTCCAGTCACATCCTTTTAACCATCCACATTGATTGTTTATCTGTAAAGGTGATAGTATGTATTTATCTTTTATTTATTTCTTTTCTTATTTTATTTTCTCATTAATTGCACTGAACTCTAATATTAATCAAGAAAAGCAGTGATTCAAACTTTAATTTTTAATTCTTTCCATTTATTACTGCTTTACTGAGAAACCTAAAGCCCACAATCACCGTTAAAAGAAAAGTTCTTAGCTCAAGGCAAAAGGCTCTCGTTCAGAAGGATTAACTCTCCCTTCTAAATCGCTTGATCGCTACAATGTTGGTGGTAGGACAATTTGTGAGATCTTGATGCGGAATTCCTAAAGAATCTTACTGTGCATTGGATATGGAGATCTAAAGACTTGATGGCTTACCTTATTGGGACGCCATTGCTGCTGTAGATTGGATGCTGGAGTCTTCCTCTCCTTACACCCTTAGAGAAGCTCTGATGAGATTGCTACTTCTGTTGATGGTGTTGGATTGGGGACCCAACCCTATTTTATACATTGTAGAGGGTAGAAGAGTTTGAAACCCATCAAAACTCCTCTCCCTAAAGGCTCCACACGAATTAACAATCCTAGTTCCATTCGAATACTATATGTATGTTTAGTTCTACCATCTCACCCCTTATATGAATTTTTGGATGCATCACAACTTAGTGGGGCTCACTGGTACACCCGATCAATTATCCAACTCTTAGGACAATCCAGACTGTTGATCAAAAAGACCCACCTTATAGAGTTCTTACATTCTCCCACTTGGGCCATATTGATCAATGTCAATGATTAATCTTTTGAAAACATTTTGAAAAACATGTTTTGATTTGAAGAAACATCCAATGGTTAACTAATGCAATTATTGGATAATACGTATAATGCTATTCCAATCTAGTCCAATAAGACTGCCAGTATCGGATCTCAGAAGTCATCACAACATTTAATCTACGCAAAGTGGGGCTAAGTGCAGTCACAAATACTATCAGTCTTAACGACGTAGATCAGGAACTAGGAAGTGTGGTACAAGGATTACACACGTAGTGTGATGATATGTGTCTATCCTTAAGAGGTTCTGAAGCTTTCAAATGTCTCCAACGAGATATGACTATAGTTCTACTTTCTCAAAATAAATTGTGCATACTTAGAAAGAAGCATAAATTAACTTTATATCAGAATCATCAAAATACTTTATTAAATGAGATCTTTTTAATGTCTGTGAAAATAAAACACGCTCAACTCCTACTAACTGAAAATATTTGTGGGATCAATGACTCCCATAGATGTTACATGCTCCTAAATGGCGTGATAGGGAGCCTTTTAGTGAACGGATCTGCAATCATCTGCTTAGTGCCGATGAATTCCCCAGACACTTTACGATTCTAAACTTTTTCCTTTACAACAAGATACTTGATGTCAATGTACCTCGACCTTGATGAATGCTTATTGTTACTAGAAATTGAAATTGCAGCTGAATTATCGCAAAATATTCTCAATGGTTTCAGGATATACTCTATTACCTGTAAACTTGAGAAGAAACATTGTAACCATAATACCTGATTAGATGCCTCATGACAAGCAATTAATTTAGCTTTCATAGTGTATGAGGCTGTGGTTGACTATTTCATGCTTTTCCAAGACACAACCCCACCAACCATCATGAAGATGGAGCTTGAGGTGGACATCTTAGTATCAACGCAATCAGCATAATCTGCGTCTGAGTATCCAACCAACTCCAAATGGTCAGATATCATGTATGTGAGTCCAAAGTCCTTTATTCTTTAAAGGTAGCGTAACACTTTCTTTGCAGTTATCTAATGCTGCATTCCTGGATTAGATAGATACATACCTAACATTCCAACAGTAAATGCAATATCTGGTCGCGTGCAGACTTGAGTATACATGATGCTTCCTACTACTGACGCGTACAGAAATTTCTTCATTCGATTCTTTCCAAATCATTCTTAGGACACTAGAATTGTCCAAATTTATCACCCTTAACTATGGTGACTGTCTAGGAGCATAATTTTACATGTCATACTTTTCAAGTACCCTAGTAATATAGGCCCTCTGTAATAGGCTGAGCAGTCCCGTGATCTATCATGGTGAATCTCAATGTCGATGACATAAAGGGCATCACCAAGGTCCTTCATTTAAAACTTTAAGATAAGAATATCTTGGTGTCACTCAACATCCTGATGTTACTGCTAGCCAACAGAATGTCATTGACATACAAAATCATCATAACAAACTTACTCCCACTGATTTTTATGTAGATACATTCATCCGCAATATTTTCTACAAAACTATATGAGGAAATCACTTCATGAAACTTTAGGTACCACTGTCATGATGTATGTTTCAACCCATAGATGGATTTCTGCAGTTTACAAACTAGATGTTCTGAGCCATCGGTTACAAAACCTTCAGGTTGTAATATATATACGTTCTCATTTAGATCCCTATTAAGAAACGCAGTCTTTACATTCATCTAATGTAGCTCCAAATCCATATGAGTCACAAGAGCCATTATAATCCTAAATGAGTCTTTCTTAGATACTGGTGAGAAAGTTTCATTAAAGTCAATACTTTCACGCTGGTTAAAACTCTTGGCAACAAGTCTGACTTTATATCTTTTGACATTACTCTTAGATTCCCACTTGGTTTTAAATATCTATTTACAACTAATCGGCTTTATTCCTGAAAGTAACTCTACAAGATCCCATACTTTATTGTCCCTCATAGATTTTAACTCATCTTTTATGACATCAATCCAACGAGAAGGGTTAGAACTTTGTTTAACTTGCGTAAAAGATTCAGGATCCTTTTCCTCCCCTATGTCAAACTCGTGCTCCTGTAAGTATACGATGTAATCGTCTCGATTTATAGGCCTTCTCTTTCTGTCAAATCTTCTCAATAGCTCAGTCTCTTTGGGTGTGATTTTGATTCCTTCCTTCATCAGTGGGTTGTCCAGGAGGTGCATCATGGTGTTCTGCTCTGATTACAGGCTCGTTGCAGCATTATATCCACGTGATCCGGAGTGACTGTGACCGAAGTTACAGTCCTTTCTTCCTCGAATACAAAGTTTCTAATGTTCGGGCTCCCACTATTTTTTGTGTCCTCAATGAATCTGGCATTCCCAGTCTCAAGGATCCTGATAGAGTGGGAAGGACAACAGAATTGATAACCTTTTGATCTTTCTGGATATCCTATAAAGAAATAACTTATGGTTCTGACATCAAGTTTCCTTTCATGCAGGTTATAGATTTTGGACTCAGCAGGACATCCCCAAACATGTAGATATCGGAGACTTGTCTTTCTCTCATTCCACAACTCAAAAGGAGTTTTACTTACAGCCTTGCTGGGAACCCTGTTAAGGATATGAACTGTAGTTTTGATTGCGTCATCTCACTGAGATTTTGGCAATGTCCAATTGCTTATCATGCTTCGCAACATGTCCATAAGGGTGCAATTACGCCTTTCAGCCATACTATTCTGTTCTTGAGTCCCGGGCATAGTGTACTGGGCGATAATGCCACAATCTTATAGGTATGTAGCGAACGACCCTGGATGGCGACCTGATTCGTCATATATACCATAATATTCGTCACCACAGTCAGATCTGATGACTTCAATCTTTTTATTGAGTTGATTTTCAACTTCAGCCTTATAGATTTTTAAAAGCATCCCGAGCATCTGATTTATTTATTTATTTACTAATAAGATAGAGGTACCAGAAACGAGAGTAGTCATCCATAAAGGTAATAATATTTGTGTCCACTCCGGGATAATGTAGGGAATGGTCCACAAATGTCCGTATGTATCACCTCTAAAAGTCTTTTACTCCTTTTTGCACATTTCTTTCTAGTTCTGGTCTGTTTTCCTTTAATGCAATCAATACACACTTTATAGTTGGAGAAGTCTAGAGAATGAAGAGTCCATTTTTGCACAAGCCTATTCAATCTCTCACGAGATATATGGCATAATCTCCTATGCCACAACATGGAAGAATACTCATACTCTAGTCTTCACTTAGATCATACTTTATTTCCATGCAGGCCATTTATATTATAGACGTGTGAGTCATTCAACTCCAGCTGGTATACGTTGTTCACCATAGAGACAGTGCCAACTTTAATTGAATCAAAGTAGATACTCGATATTTTATTCTCAAATTGAAAAGAATAACCCGATTTATCCAATCGAGAAATATAAATCAAATTGCGCCTTATCGAAGGCACACAAAATGTATCTACTATATCCAATAAATGACCTAATCTTAACCTAAGCCTACAAACTCCGACTACCTTCACATTAACTTTAATGCCATTGCCTACGTATACTGAGCGTTTTGCATTAGTTGGTGGCCTACTTTGTAGAAGGTCCTGCACAAAAGTACATATGTGAATAGTTGTTCCTGAGTTTATCTACCAAGAATCTACCGACACATCAATTAGATTGGATTTAAAACAAACTAGAATTGTATTATTGTCATTCCTTATGAGCCACTGCTTGTACTTTACGCAGTATTTCTTCAGATGGCTCGGCTTCATGTAAAAGAAACAATTATTTTTTTTTAGACCGCTTATGTCTTGATCGAATCTCAGGTTGTTGTCAACTAGAGAACATGGAGGATCATGAGGACTTGAGGATCCCTTGTTAGAACCATGATTTTTTATTTTTGTTCCCATTATGTTCAGGTCCATGTCCTGAGGTCGCAAAACTAATATTCTAACTATTTTCAAAGGGTTTTGAAGGTTCAAATCTTTCTGGAGTAATGTCCAAATGTAAGCATCATAGGACCGTCGATATGGCCTCTATCCACTGAACATAATCAGACCCAGTTAGGATGAGAACTTGATGCGTTTAAGATGGAATTTTAACTAGTTGCAAATATATACTCACATTAACAAATTGTTTCATAAAACAATTCATGAATACAACCAAATATTAAGCAAACTTATCAATTCAATTGATTGGGGCTTTCAACTGAACTATCCAGGATGAAGATGGGCCCAAACATCCGATCCTAAGGAGAGTTGGTTACATCATTATTACTCCTCCTGTGGGAGGTAGTGATAATAAGCAAGTGACCCTCCTGAACATGAAGCTAAGCGATGTTAATTATATAATCTAAAACACTCAACACTTGCGGGTAAGATGAGTCTTTCAGCTTTACATCATAAGCACCATTTTCTCCACCCTGTTCATGCTCCTGCCAAACAGTGATCGTATGTGTTTTCGTCACTGTTCGCATAAAATGTGAACGCAACTTAATGCAATCTTTTAACTAAATTCTCAATATCACAAGTCCCGATTTATGAAAATTTTCACCGATTGAGGTCACTGTGGTGGCTAACACAATCGAATTCAATCCCACAAATTTTGACTTTAGGACTTACAATTGTGATTTTAATCTTGCCCTCAATGGATTAACTATTTAAATCAATCTGATTTGGCCTACAAAGCGGTTGATATTGATTGTAGGGAAAATGAGGAGTCTTAAAAAGAAACAGACAGGTAGGTTTCACTTCATTAATTCCAGCGGTCTATATCAACTCCTAAAGGATAGGTAATGGGCCCCACAATAGGGCCGAATTAAGACTCTATATGATCTGGTCATCATCAATGAGCATTACAAGTCTAGCCTTTAACACTCATACGATAGACAGTTGGTATGAAACGATACAGATGGATGGTTAGATCCTTACATTAGTGTCCATAAAATGGACAAATCAGATGCAATACTCAAGATCTACACGATGAAAGGTTCATATTGTTTATTGTCTATCTAATGAATGAGCCAGAATATATACTCATTTAAAACTAAACAGACAGCTCAGGTCTAGGAAACGGATCTCAAAATTGGCCCTAAAGGGAAGGCCCAAACATTAAATGGGTATCCAACATGCGCTAAATTTGGGCTGAATCAAAATAGGTATGGGCCCAGTATAGGAGCTTCATCTAGTCAACCACCAGGCCTTAATTGGGCCCATGAGGTGGTTTCTAAGATGAGTCGCTAGACAGACCAATTTAAGCCTAAGTCTAAATTAAGTATTAGCCCAAGAGACCAAAATGTACCCAAAATAAATCTTAAGTGGGCATAGACCTAAACATGGGCCATGGATATAGGGCCCACCAGACTTCACGACCCATGGATATGGCCCAACTCTTAATAAAGAGTTGGGCCAGGCCCACACGGAGGGCCAGTAGAGAAGGCCCACAACAGAATCGAGAAAGGCCCAAAAATATGTGTTGGGCGCTGGCCCTATTTCAAAGTTAAGAAACACCCCTCAATGCTTATCAACGAACAAGGGTTGGGAAACCCAACCCTAACAGCAGCAGCCACTACTCCTGCCTCCGATCTGAAGCCGGTTTCCACTGGGATAGTGGTCGCTGATACGACGAAACGGACAGGCACAACAGCAGATCCTACCGCCTCTGATGCAAAACCCATTCTACGAAGATGGTGCTGCATCTGCAGGAATATAGGATTTGCATGAAGGCAAAGCCAAGGAAAAACCCAAACCCTACATCATCCATCATTGCCGTCGACTTCTATCCATGAAATCCGATGATAGATCGCCAGAATCAATGACTTCTAGCAAGTTATCAATGAACTTGAAAACCAATCAATCGATGTTGTAATACAGTGGCAAGGCTGAAGGAAATGAATCGAAGGGAAAGACGTCGGACATGGATTTCGATGACTAAGTGCTAGATGGTCTCCATGATTTTCGGTAATTAGGACGGAAATCATCATCACAAGTAGGAGTCCTCACTCTCTATCTCCATGATCTTCCCTTTATTAACATCTGAAATCCCTCATGCCTGAATTTGGGAGTCGAAATTCCTAATCCCTAATTTTCTGATTTGGGAAATTTAAAATTCCAATTGCTGTATTTAGGAATTAAAAAATTCCCAATTTCTGGTATTTGGAAATTGAAATCCCTAATGGATTGATTCTAGAATTAAATCCCTGATTTCTAGATTTGGGATTCAACCCCCTAATTTTCTGAATTTGGATTCGAATTTGAAATCCCTAATCTCCTATCTGGATTTGGGGTTCTAATATGGAATCCCCAATTTTGGGATTCGAGATTCGAAATCCCTAATTGATATCAATTTGGGGTTCAAATCCGAAATCTTAATCGCTAGATTTGCTGTATTAGATCATCCATTCCTGATGCACAGAGGCTTTGATACCAACTGTGAGATCTTGATGCGGAATTGTCAAAGAATCTTATTGTGCATTGGATATGGAGATCTAAAGGAATTTATGTCTTACCTTGTTGGGACGCCATTGCTGCTGTAGATCAGATGCCGGAGTCTTCTTCTCCTTACACCCTTAGAGAAGCTCTGATAGGATTGCTACTTCTGTTGATGTAACGTCTCGGAAAATTCCGTACAAAGACCCGAGTACCACCTCAGGCAGAAATCACTCAGGATCAAATCCTTTAGGAATTACACAAAATTAACTAAGTGCTAAACTAGATTAGCTACGAAATCCGCTTGATCCACTTTAAATACGATCTGCAAGACCCAAAACTTGTAGAATCAGTGACGCTAGGTTACCCTGAAATCTAGGATCAATCTCATTACCCAGCTGCACTCGGGAGCACATTGAAACTCCGTATTGGAACTGGACCACACGTCGAAAGTCCGATTACTATGAAATTATATAATTAAGACCGCCTTGCTGGACTTGACAACCATCTCCAGGTAGTGTCCCGGGGCTATTCGCTTGAGCCCGGAGTGAAGTGTGTGAGAAACGTGGATATTTTAGAAATAAAAATTTAAATTTAAGTAATCCGAGACTTGTCGTTTGCGGGCCAAATATAAGGATTCAGACCGTCAGAATCTGACCTAATTACATCCTCGGATCAGGAAAAATTTCATACACAGGTCAGTGTACTTGTGACCCTGATCGAGTTTCGGTGACCGTTGAACTGAAACTGGTCCATCACATGCGATCTGGAAACCCGATTGGAACGAAAACTTAACTCGACCTAGATCCAAGGTCAGTGAGCTTAAGTCTGACCTTTGGCTCAAGGGGGGCTCCAGAAGTGCTCCGTTGAGCTAAAACAGACTCCCTTTGGCTATAACCTAAGTATACCTTGGCCCTAGGGTCATTCCCATCAGTTTTTGGCCTATATAAGGAACTTAAATCCTCTCTCATTCACTCCATACGAATTTGAGAAAACCGTAGGAGAGAGAGGTGAGGAAAGAGAGAGAAAGTGAGAAAGAAGTTGAAGTCACTCCTGGGATTCAATCCCTACTACTCCACGTGCCTTACCGCCACTTCCGTATCGTTCTACCGACGATACCGATCCCGTTCTTAGGTAAGAGAACCTAACCCTAATCTGTTCTAGGGTTTCTAATAATTGAAAGGGTGAAGTAGCTAACCTATTTCATGTAATAGGTTGCCGTTGTGTCTTAGACGAAGTGTGGGTAAACGAACTGAGTTCGTTACGCGTCTAACAGCGTAAGGTGCGGACTATAGACGTATAGGTTATGGTTTTCAAAGCTTTTAATGTCAGATAATGATAGATTCCTGATGTGGGTGTTATTTTACATGCAAAATGCGATGTTCATTTTGCGATTCAGTTATGTATGCAATTTGTGGCGTTTAGCATATTCTGTATATTTGTAGAAAATACCGTATACGTACAAAATATGAAAGTGTGTTTGCCATGATTAATTATTGTGTGTATATGCTAGGTATATGTGTAATAACTACTCGGCGAAAGGATTCACCCTAATACATGTTTTGGCCAACATGCGTTATGTATGTTAATAAGTGTATTCTAAGTGTTTGTGAAAATGCTTGTATGAGTAAGTACTTAGGAAATAGTGCTTTAGATGGGTGTTGAGATAGGATTCTCAACTACCTTAGGGATGTGTATGATTTCCTCCATGCAAGTTGTTTAGTTTAATCGCTTACTTATGAAATGTATGTGTTTGAATTTCCTGTTTACGTTGTGTTTTACAGAATGTTTGTAACATGTTTCAATTACTTGGTTAACTCTACTTTGACTACTCCACATGCTTACTGGTTAAGGATTGAATGTGTTGGGACTACAGTATAGTCCAGGCAATTGGTAACAGGCTTTGAGTTCGTGGCTGAGATTCATTCGCCACGTAGGATGTGTTTGACGAACCCGAGTCGTACGTTGGTCGTCGGCAGTGGTTAGGCTACACGAAGTGCTTACGCACTTCATGTCGATCGATACGATGTGCGCTCGTATTAGTCGAGCTCAATAAGTAACTCGATTTGCCTATTGTATGTTCACCATGTATGAACGCTATTGTTTGAACCTAAGGTACCAAACTCACCAGTGAAACCCCGTTCAACCATGGTACCTCGATCCACTAAGACTCATGAGCTGGACATGGTGGTATGGGACACCGTGGTCGAGCTGTCGGCCTACGCTGGGGCGACGAGCCTCCCCGTAGTGACCAGTGAGCAACCCAGACTCGTGACCCGAATACAGTGGTATGAGACACTGTATTCAAGCTGTCGGCCTACATTGATTTGGTGACGAGCCATTTGTATTGGCCTCGAGCATACTCTGAGTCTACGTGGAGGCGACAACCCTTCTGTAGCGACAAGAGTAGAAACTAGGCCTGTACTGATTTGGTGACGAGTCCTTTGCAGTGACCTAGAACCGCAAGATTGTATGAGATTTACTAGGTCTAACGACCTTAGAATGGATCATTGTTTGGGAAATGATATAAGGGAGGTACCTTAGTTTCTCAATCATGCTGTATGAAAAGGACTAATAAAAACTTGGTAATCATGCTCATAACATCGCACTGCATGTGCCCCGGGTTAAAGAGCACAGAGGGAAATAAACATGTAGCAACTGCAAGATGGTGTCGCATGAGGGAGTGTAGGCGAGGACATACGTCATTGTTCATATCATTCTTGCATTAACAAGAGTATTTAGGATTGTTTGATGTTATTGCTTTATCATTACTGCTTGACTGAATTGATAACATGTTAACCTTTGCTCTATGGTTCCACTGAGTTGATCACTCACTCCCACGTTATGGGACGGTGTTTTAAACACCAACCAGACCCTGTCTTGATTTCAGATGATGACGTACCCCCAGAGGCGGAGCCTGACTACTACGATGATCAGGACGAGTTCTCTTACATGCAGTTCTCCGGCGGCTTCGCTTAGGCCATCCGGATCGACGGGGCTACAGGGATTATAATTGTAGTTGTACTGTTTGATATTTTGATTTTGAGACTATTACATGTATATGGTGACTCAGTAATGTATTCATACTCTGGAGGCCGATCGTGATCTTTTGACTTAAACACGTTTATTTATGTCTTTCAGTCTTCTGCTTGCATTGTATAAACTGATCTGGAGTATGAATTACTATTTTGGTATAATCCCACTCATGATGAATGCACTAACATAGACAACATTTAATCATAAATATATATGTTGCATAAGTGATGTTTTGGAACTCGGGAATTGAGTTGCTTTTCGACCCTCGATTTTTAGGGCGTTATAAATTGGTATCAGAGCATTATTTGGATTAAACCAGACCTAGGTTATGGTCACACGGAGTACGCTGACGCAAATTCAACTTAGGTGGGTGCGAGTAAATGTAGAAATTGTCATAGGAGTCCCAGTTTCGCCACTTGACGAAGTTTACCGAAAACGATCACCGAGATCGGGTCCGTACTCTCCCATGATCACTTAAAGCGACCCCAGATCACTCCTAGACCGTCAGACGACTGGTCTAGACCACAAATTACCCCATCCCAGTCTTCAAAAATCCTTATGTGCAGCGGTACACCAAAATCATGCCCGAAAGGACTCGAAATGAAGCAAACCGAAGACGGGGGCCTAACCGAGCAAATCCAGAGGGACCCAGGGTGGGTCCCACATGCATTTAGGGTCCAGGGGGGAGGAGGACCTCGCCCAAATGGCAAGCCCTCGCCAATTTCTCCAATGACCGGCGAGGCCTCGCCGACTAGTGGGCTCGGCCGGGTGGGCTGCTCGAGCCGACCGTGTTTGGGGTGTATTGTGGCCCCCTCATGCTTGGGTTTTCGATTTAAACCCCTCCTAGGTCACCCCTCCTTCACAAAGTACCCCCCAAGCTCTCCTTTCTCTCCCAAACTTCTGATTTTTTGACCAAATCGCCCCTCCAACTGCTTCTCCCTTCATTTTCGTGCACCACCTTCACAACACATTCAAAATCTCTCTACCTGTAACATCCCGAAAAATCGAGGGTCGAGTAGTAACTCAACTCTCGAGTTTCTAGAACATCACTTATGCAACATAGATAATGATGATTAAATGTTGACTGTATTAGAGTAGTGAACATGAGTGAGATTAAACCAAACAGTGTATCATACTCCAGAGACAGTTAAATTTGCAAGCGGAAGACTGTGATAGATAGATAACATATATAAACTAAGATGAGTCTCCAGAGTGTGATAACATTACCAAGTTAAATAATTACAAGTACAATCCTAAAATATACCAAATGTATAAAGTCCTCTAGTCAATATCCCAGAAAGCCCCGCCGATCAGGACACGGCTCATTGGAAGCCGTCAGAAGACAACCAATACAAGCAGGTATCGTAGTCATTGCAGAGGTCCGGCTCCGCCTCAGAAGTAGCGTCGCCATCTAAAATCAAACAATGTCTGGTGGGTGTTCGAAACACCATCCCGTAACGTGGGAGTGAGTAGCTAACTCAGTGAACAATAAAGCATGGGTTAACATGTTATCAACACAGTCAAGCAGTAATGATAAAGCAGTAAAATCAAACACTTCTAACTACTCTTATTAATGCAAGTATGGATGCGGGTATGATGGATGCCCTCACCACACCCTCCCTCGTGCGACACCATCTCACGTTCGCGGCATGCTTTCATCCCTCAGTGCTCCACATCTTCTAGGCACATGCAATGCATGATGAGCATGATTACCGAGTTTTTAATTAGTCCATTTCAAACTGCAGGATTGGGAAACTAAGGTACCTCCCTTGTATCATTCCCAAACATGATCCATTCTAGGGTCGTCAGTCCTAGTTAATATCAGACGACGGTGTGTTTTCTAGGTCACTGCAAAGGCTGTCAGGGCTGTTACGCACAAAGGTTACACCACTCCCCCATCACCTCTTAAACGATTCATCACAATACAGAAACAGGCCTAGTTCATACTCTATATACCGCGGCAAACCCTAAGGTTCACTGCGATTTCAGAGTATGCTCGAGGTCACTACAAAGGGCTGTCAGGGCTGTTACGCACAAAGGTTGCACCGCTCCCCTATCACCTTATCAATGTAGGCCGACAACACGAATATAGTGTCTCATACCACCATAATCGTCTCATGAGTCTGGTTGCTCACTGGTCACTACGGGGAGGCACGTGGCCCCAGCGTAGGCCGACAGCTCGACCACGGTGTCTCATACCACCATGCCCGGCTCATGAGTCTTAGCGGATCGAGGTACCATGGTTAAAAGGGATTCCACTGGTAAGTTTGGTACCCTAGGTTCAAGCAAAGACGTCCAAACATGGTGAACATACATAAGACAGATCGGGTTACTTGACGAGCTTGGTTAGCTCGAGCGCACATCAAGTTGAATGATATGAAGAGCATCAGCACTTCGTGTGGCCAACCACTATCGCCAACCGAAGTACGACTCGAGTTCGTCGAACACATCTCACGTGGCAAATGAATCACAGCCATGAATTCAACTCTGGTACCGATTGTCTGGACTATAATCATAGCCCTAAGCACAATCAATTGTAGATAGATAAAGTAGTAGTGGATCAAGATTCAACTCATACAATCAAGGTCTGGTATTATCGGTTTAGGGCTGCTAGGGCATTCGATGCTCCACTCCCCCATCACCCATGACGGATCATACAATGTAAATATGAATTTAAACAATGCATTACATAGATAAAATCATAAAAGCAGTTGAGCATGTTATGAAGCACAACACAAGCATGAGTTTGTACATGTTCAATTCCTAATCACACAACTATCTAAGGAATCATACACATAGTTAAAAAGGTTGAGAATCATATCTCAACACCCTTATACTTACAATTGCTAACTACTACTCATTCAAACATTTCAACAAACACTTTAAAAATACATACATCAACATACATGACATATGTTGATCACATAGGCATTAGGCCAAATCCTTTCACTAGAGAGTTGCCCCATCATAACAACGCGTACACCACGATGGATATTCATGGCAAGCAGAAATCCAACTTCCTCATTTCATTCAGTTATTTCCACAAACACTTGGGCCACACATTTTAATATAAGTAGTGAATATTGGTCGTGGCGTGATTTAGGGCAAATCCTTTCATCAAAAGGGGATTGCCAATACAACAATCATATATCCATGACAATTAGTCATGGTGAGCACGAATGAGAATTCTATACTCATTCGGTCATTTTCACAAACACTTAGAATACACTATTACAACATACATGGTGTATGTTAGCAAAACATGTATTAGGGCTATCCTTCTCGCCAAGCAAGTATTTTACGCATATATAATATATTTATACAAAAAATAATCATGGCAACCACATCTCTAAAATATGTATGTATACGGTACTTTCTACAATACTATTTTTATATACCTAGTGTATATTAGTAAACACATGTACTTGGGCGAATCCTTTCGCCAAACAAGTAATTTATCCACATATAATATATTCATACAACAATTAATCATGTCAAACATTTTTCCAAAATTTATACATATACCGTACTTTCTACAAATACCTAGAGTATGTAAATTCCATATTTTTCATCTTTAATCGAAACGGAAAACAGATAGCACTTTGTACATGTGCAATTGCATGCATCATGAATCTATCATTATCTGACATTGAACGTTGAAAACCATAACCTATATACCTAAAGTCTGCACCTTCACCTTTTGTCGTAGAATCGTAACGATGTCGATAGGTTTGCTAAGCTTCCGTATTCGGCAGTTTGGCAACCTATAGAACGAAATAGGTTAGCTATTTCATAACCTACAACCACCCAAGCCCCAATCAGATTAGGGTTAGGGTTTTCTTACCTAGAAACAGAGCTGGAATCGCCGGGAAAGATTAGAACAGAGCGGTGTAGCTCGTAAAGCGGCAGGGAAGAGTGGCAGGGAGGTTCTCCCCACTGCTCCCAACACTTTCTCTCTCTTTTCTCTCTTCTCTCTCTAGGTTTTCTCTCAATTCGTATGGCTGCAATGAGAGAGGGTTTAATAAGTCCTTATATAGCCTAAAAATTCACCGAAACAGACTCCAGGTCCAAGTATACTTAGGTTATAACCAAAGCAAGTCAGTTTCAGCTCAACGGAGGACTTCTGGCGGGCCTCCTTGAGCCAAAGGTCGGACTTAAGCTCACCGACAATGGATCTAGGTTCTATTAACTTTTCGTTCCAGTAGGGTTCTTAGATCACGCGTGGCGGACCAGTTTCAGTTCAACGGTCAGCGGATCTCGATCGAAGATTCCGAGTACATGTAAATGTGTATGAAATTTTTCCTGATCTGAGGGTGTAATTTAGTCTAATTTTGACGGTCTGGTTGCTTAAAACTGATTTGCAAGCGAGAGGTGCCAGATTATTATTCAAGATATTTTATTTTGAATTAATTTCACATTTCTCACACTCTTGACTCCGAGCTCAAGCGAATAGCACTGGGACACTATCTGGATTTGATTTCAGAGATGGTTGTCAAGCCCAGCAAGGCGGTCCTAGTTCCTTAACTTCGTGTTAATCGGACTTCCGACGTGCGGTCCAGATCCGATACGGAGTTTCGAGATGCTCCCGAGAGCAGCCTGGTAATGAGATTGATCCTAGATTTTAGGGTAACCTAGCGTCAATGATTCTACAAGTTTTGGGTCTTGTAGATCGTATTTAAAGTGATTGGTGCTAATTTCACAGGCACTCTAGTTTAATACTAGCTAAATCTCACCTAATTTCTAAAGGATTTAGTCCTGAGTAATTTCGGTCTAAGGTGGTACTTAGACCTTTGTAGCAATGTTTAGTTTAAGTATTGTTCTTCATCACCTAAACTTTAAGGTAGTGTCTAATGTGAAAGTACTTAGAAAATTAAAAAAAACAAGGTGGTGAAGGATGGGATTTGTGAAGGAAATGGGTTAAGGAGTGATTTTAGACTGTGGGATTCAGTTCTGACAAGTTAATAAGGTGTTAGGATCAACCCATCGCCTAAGGACGTCTAATCCCAGGTTGACAAAAATCGGGGATGTTACACTACTACAGCTGCCTACCCTCTCCATTCTCTCCCATTTGAGCTCTTAAACCCCCAATTTGAGTCTCAAATTCGTGTACACCCACTAACCCATCCTTTTTCTTCATATTCCCTCTTTATTCTCTTTCATTTAAGCCTTTACACACCCCTTGGAGGCTCAAACCCGTGGAGAACCAAAGAACCCATCCATTTCTTCCATTTTCTCTACTTTTTCATGGCCCTATTCGAGTTTATTACGGCCATTTTCACAATTTTCACCATTCTTTCTCTCATGGGAAAGAGAAAGGGTGCTGTAGATGAAGTCGGGCCTAGTCGCCCCACTCGTTCAAGGAGACCGAGAGGTGCCACCGCAAGCATGGGCGTTGAATGTGAGATACGGACTAAGCGGGACCTCGATCCTTAGGCTCCTTTCCCAAGAACTCTACTGGCAGAGTTGTCCCATGGGAGCTATGCGGGCCATAGGGTCCTTTTTGGAGCTCAAGTTGACGGGAAGCTCTTTGGGGAGTATTTGTTATTGGAGCGCCTGGGTGAAGCCGGGTGGGGCCCTGTATTTGAGGAAAATATCGTGCGAATGTGGGTACTGTCCGAGCTTTCTATGCCCATATTTGAGAGCCTACGCTGGATCTTTTGCAGTTCAAGATCTCATTCGGAAGAGATCGGGAGACCACAATCGACGCTGGCCTGATAGCTCTACTCATGGGCATACCGCTTGGCCAAGTCCACGCGAGCGAGAAGAGTCCGAAGAGTGCACGAGAAAGGGATCGCCATACACGTTTCCTTTGTGGTCGACTAGTTCAATGACAGCCAAACAATAGTCTGCTAGTGACCAATATGACTGACGACTTCCGTCTACTCCATCACATTTTCACGTTCAACGTCTATCCCGGGTGGAGTAATCGCAGCGAGTGTATGCACCTGATGGTAGATTTCCTGTATCGAGCGAGGCAGGGAGAGAAGTTGTGCGTGCCTATGTTCGTGTTGCGACAGATATTTCTTATCGCATGTTCTAATAGAAAGACTGATTCGCTCCCCTTCGGCAGGCTTATATGCAAGATTGCACGCGAGTTCGGCTATAGTCTTGGCGCAGAACTCCTAGTGCCGCAACATTTCGTCAATGAAACTACTCTCAATCAGATAAACATCGGGCCACGACAACGACAAGCCTGACTTGAGGAGAGTGAGGATGAGACTGAGAGTGAAGAGGAAGAGATGAGTGAAGAAGAAGGTGCAGCTGAAATAGAAGAGGAAGAGAGCGAAGAGAAGAGGAGGCCCAGGATACAGAGGAGAGCCTCCTACCTCCTAACGCGACGACCAAGGACGCTGATCAGGCTGTTAGGGATGCTCGTATAGCTCGACTGGGAGGGTCAGGCTATCCTACGACAGGATATTGGATCTTCGGGGGCCTCGTGAAACACAAGTTCAAGAAGGACTCGCGACTCCACTGAGGACTATCTTGTGCTGCTTGTAGGATAAGGGTGCCCCTTCTCCATCGCCAGACTCGGATGCCTAGTCATCCATAACGTTGTCTTACAACTTGTTTTGGTTACTGCTTTAGGTTATGTTTGTATTCATGTTGATGGCCTAGTAGTGTAGTAGTTAGTATAATATTTTTAGTGTTTGAAGCTTGGGTTGTATTAGCTCACATGCATCTACTGTCATGATTCATGTAACTCTGTATTCCATGTATTGTGACAAATTTTGGTGAATGAAAGGCATACTGTCCCTTTTGCTATGAAGTGTGCAGAATGCTTAAAGAATTGTGTATTGTTATGCTACATCTTACACAAATTGCACCCTATGCTTATAGGACATGCCACGGAAGGCCAAGCAGAGCATGACACGCCTTGCAATTACTAGTTCGATGGATCAGACACCTCCCTAGAGTGATGGTCGTACTGACCCTGGTTTGAGCCTGGTTCGTGAGACTATACCTGAGTCTCAACCTTGTATTGGTCCTGCAGTTGGACCGCCACCGTACACACTACTACCAGTTCGTGAGATCAGAACCGTGCATCTTCTTCGACGAAGCATGTGCCTCAGTCAACCCCACCTGCGGATAGGTTGGAGCAGTTGATGACGATGATGCACCAGCAGCACCAGCAACTCTTAGCTACTATTGCAGGGGCCCTAGCTCAGGGTGGAAGTGCGACTCCACCTTCACCATATGTACTACCTACTAAGACTGTAGGACATTCTGCTCAGGATGAGGATGTGCCGCCCCCTGCACCAACTACATACCCTACTGGGAGTCTGGGTACGAGTGGTCTCCTCGAGCAATTCCAGCGTTTGAGGCCTCCTACCTTTACGGGTTCTCACAGACTCGATGAGGCCGAATATTGGCTCGACCGCATCTCCAAGATGCTGAGGATGCTACATTGTACAGAGCAGGAGCAGGTCGAGTTGACCACCTTTCTGTTTGAAAAGGAGGCAGCTTGTGGTGGGATAGTGTTCTGCGGACAGTCGCAGTTGACTATATATGGACATAGGCAGCTTTTGAGTTCCGCTTTCATGAGAAGTATTATCCCCAGACGTACCGGAACGAGAAGGAGAATGAGTTCTTGAGCCTCAGACAGGGAGGCATGACGGTGACAGAGTACGAGCATCGGTTTACAGAGTTGGACAGATACATCCCTACTATACTTGCTGATGCACAGATGCAAATGTGGTGTTTCTATGAGGGCCTGCGTCCCGACATTCGATCGAAGATGTGTTGTGCTAGTATATCATCCTATGTTGAATTAGTATACATGTCTATGCGGGCAGAGCAGGACAGGGATCGGTTGACACGTTCTCGTGGGGCTATGGTTACTAGACCATGATCAGATATGCCGAGCAAGCCTTTCTTCAGCAAGAGGTCCCGTACCGATTCTCCTCCCAGGATTGCGGCGCCCTTAGTGCCGATGAGGCGCCCGGGTGTGATCTTCACTTACTGTGGAAGACCAGGTCATGCTGCGGAGAGCTGTTTTGCATGTATGAGAGAGAGTGAGTTTTCACAGCCGTAAAGAATCGACCGCCCTCGCCCTCGGTTCTATCTACTTCACGCCTACGGACAACACCTGCACATCCATCCTTCAGGCCCCCTGCACCTCGATTCAGGTCGCCTTAGCGACCTATGATGCCTCAGTCCAACCGACCTCAGTAGGCATGCGTTCATGCACTTACAGTGGAAGAGCCAGAAATAGCACCTTCAGCACCTATGGCCTTCGAGGTCACTACACATGTCCAAGGTACTCCTGTCTTCTTATTAGTGGACACTGGTCCACTACCTCCATCATTTCATGTGCGACAGTTAAGCGTCTAGCGTTACATACAACTCCCACGAAGGGAGTGAGACTCACTATTACTACGGGGACTTTTTCGGATGTCACACGAACGTGTGAAGGTTGCCCAGTAGACTTGGGTAGCAGGACAGTATTCGTTGACCTCATTGTCGCCCCACTATGACACTACGACATTATCCTCGGTATGGACTGGCTCACCGAGATGAAGGCATAGATTGATTGCGATAATTGGGTCGTGACAGCCAACGGACCTGACGACACGGTCTTTACTTTTCCAGTGAAGGTTAGTTGGCCATGTAGTGTTGGATGTTACGCTGCTTTACTAGAGCATGTTGATGGGCCGACGTTAGGGAACATGCCAGTAGTTTGGAAATTTAAGGATGTGTTCAGGACGATCCCTGGACTACCTCCTCGGTGCGAGATCGATTTTACTATTGATCTTATGTCTGGTGCGACCCCCATTTCATTACTTATGTCTCGGATGCCTCCATGTGAGATGGAGGAACTGAGGAAACAGATTGACGGACTGGTAGAGAAGGGCTCATACGACCCAGTGTGTCTCCTTGGGGAGCACCTGTGTTGTTTGTCAAGAAAAAGGATGGGTCACTACGATTATGTATTGATTACCGCAGGTTGAACCAATTGACCGTGAAGAACAAGTATCCTTTTCCTAGGATAGACGATCTATTTGATCAGTTGAAAGGGGCGCGATACTTCTCGAAGATTGATCTGTAGTCAAGGTATCATCAGTTGCGCGTCAGGGATGAGGACGTGCAGAAGACGGCCTTCAGGACCAGTTTTGGACATTACGAGTTCCTCGTGATGTCGTTCGGTCTTACAAACGCGCCAGCCGTGTTCATGGACTTGATGAACCGGGTATTTCGACTATTTCTATATTGATTTGTCATCGTGTTTATCAATGACATACTGATATATTCTGTGAGTCGGGAAGAGCACGAGGAACACCTACAAGCAATCTTAAATACTCTGAGGAAGAACCAGTTGTTCGCACAGTACAAGAAGTGCGACTTCTGAAAAGAGGAAGTCAAGTTCCTTGGACATGTAGTGTCCAAGGAAGGGATAGCGGTGGACCTTGCTAAGGTAGTCGCGGTTCAGGACTGGAAGCAGCCTGGTTCGGTTACTGAGGTGAGGAGTTTTCTTGGTCTGGCAGGTTACTATCGACGATTCATTTGGGACTTCTCGAAGATAGCCAGACCTTTGTTTCAGTTGACACGGAAAGATCTGAAGTTTGCCTGAAATGAGAAGGTGGAAACAGCTTTTCAAGAGCTGAAGGATAGGTTAACGTCCGCCCCTGTGCTAGTATTACCAGAACAAGGGGTCAAGTATACGATATATACCGACGCGTCTCGAGTTGGTTTGGGATGTGTCCTTATGCAGAAGGACAAGGTGATCACATATGCCCCGAGACAATTAAGGAAACACGAGGAGAATTACCTTACACACGACTTGGAATTGGCAGCCGTCATCTTTGCACTGAAGCTCTGGAGACATTACCTCTACAGAGAGGAGTTCGAGCTTTTCTGCGACCACAAGAGTCTTCGCCATATATTTACTCAGCGGGACTTAAATATGAGGCAGCGCTGATGGATGGAAACCTTGAAGGACTTCAAGTTCGAGGTCTCCTACCATCCTGGCAAGGCCAACCTTGTGGCAGAAGCGTTGAGCCGCAAGAAGGTTATAGCATTTGCGGCTCCGCTGATGATAACACAGTGTGATATGGTAGAGTTGTGCGGGACTCCGAGTGGAGAGTTGGCATAGATGGGGGCCTACGATACCGTGACCGCCTATGCGTCCCAAACATTCATGACTTGAGACAAGAGATTCTCGAGGCTGCCCACAGATCGAAGCTTGCGATGCATCTTGGTAGTACAAAGATGTATCAGGACCTGAAGAGGTCGTATTGGTGGGACAATATGAAGGCTCATATAGCAGAATATGTCTCCCGTTGTCTCACTTGCCAGCAAGTCAAGGCTGAACATGGCCGACCTCCTGGACTGCTTCAGCCCATGCCTATAGCTAAATGGAAGTGAGACTTCATCTCTATGGATTTCATATCGAGGCTGCCGAAGACGAGGAAGGGTTATGACTCTATTTGGGTGATTGTGGACCAGTTAACGAAATCGGCTCACTTCCTCCCGATTAAAGTCTCGAACTCTACAAACGACTTGGTCAGATTGTACATCAAACAAATAGTGCGTCTACATGGAGATCGTGTCGGACCGAGACACGCGATTTACATCCATCTTCTAGACTCGCCTCCAGGAAGCAATGAGTGTAAAGTTGAAGTTCAGTACCGCGTTCCACCCACAGACCGACGGGCAGACGGAGCGGGTGAATCATATTTTGGAGGATATGCTGCAGGCTTGTGTTTTGGACTTCAAAGATAGTTGGGACGACTGTCTCCCGTATGCAGAGTTCGCCTACAATAACATTTTTCAGGTGAATATTGACATGACTCCTTATGAGGCCTTGTATGGGCGCCCTTGCTGAGCACCGCATTGCTGGGCAGAGGTTAGCAAGCACAGTTTGATTGGTTCAGAGTTAGTACAGGCGACCTCAGAGAAGATTGATATTATTAGGCGTCGACTTCTTACAGCACAGAGCAGACAGAAAGCTATGCCGATATGAGGCAGCGACCGCTTGAGTTTGGGGTTGGAGACCATGTATTCTCCGAGTTTCCCCTATGAAGGGAGTCCTGCGTTTTGGGAAGAAAGAGAAACTTGCGCCGCGGTTCATTGGCCCATTCCAGATATTAGACCGAGTGGATGTGGTGGCATACCGTCTTGTTTTACCCACACCACTTGCGGGCGAGCACAACGTATTTCATGTATCTATGCTGAAGAAATACGTTCCTGACCCTTCCCACATTATCAAGTGGGAGCAGGTACAGTTGAGCGAGGATGCTACATATGTACTGCGTCCGACGTGTATCTTAGACAGGAAGGAACAGGTATTGCGTAGCAAGGTTATTCCACTGGTGAAGGTACTGTGGACACATCACAGTGAGGAAGAGGCTACTTGAGAGACAGAAGCCGAGGTCCGGAAGAACTATCCTCAGATTCTCGAGGAGTACGAAAATGTACTAATTTCGAAGACAAAATTTTTCTTTAAGGGGGGTAGATTGTAATGTCTCGGAAAATTCTATAAAAAGACCCGAGTACCACCTCAGGCAGAAATCACTTAGGATCAAATCCTTTAGGAATTAGACAAAATTAACTAAGTGCTAAACTAGATTAACTACGAAATCCACATTATCCACTTTAAATACGATCTATAAGACCCAAAACTTGTAGAATCAGTGACGCTAGGTTACCCTGAAATCTAGGATCAATCTCATTACCCAGCTGCTCTCGGGAGCACATTGAAACTCCGTATTGGATCTGGACCGCACGTCGAAAGTCCGATTACTACGAAATTATATAATTAAGACCGCTTTGCTGGACTTGACAACCATCTCGGAGATCAAATCTAGATAGTGTCCCGGGGCTATTCGCTTGAGCCCGGAGTGAAGTGTGTGAGAAACGTGGATATTTTAGAAATAAAAATCTAAATTTAAGTAATCTGAGACTTGTCGCTTGCGGTCCGAATATAAGGATTCAGACTGTCAAAATCTGACCCAATTACACCCTCGGATTAGGGGAAATTTCATACACAGGTCAGTGTACTTGTGACCCTGATCGAGTTTCGGTGACCGTTGAACTGAAACTGGTCCGTCACATGCGATCTGGAAACCCGATTGGAACAAAAACTTAACTCGACCTAGATTTAAGGTCAGTGAGCTTAAGTCCGACCTTTGGCTCAAGGGGAGCTCAGGAAGTGCTCCGTTAAGCTGAAACAGACTCCCTTTGGCTATAACCTAAGTATACCTTGGCCCTGAGGTCATTCCCATAAGTTTTAGGCCTATATAAGGACCTTAAATCCTCTCTCATTCACTCCATATGAAATTGAGAAAACCCTAGGAGAGAGAGGTGAGGAAAGAGAGAGAAAGTAAGAGAGAAGTTGGAGTCACTCCTGGAATTCAATCCCTACTACTCCACGTGCCTTACCGCCACTTCCGTATCATTCTACCGACGATACCGATCCCGTTCTTAGGTAAGAGAACCTAATCCTAATCTGTTCTAGGGTTTCTAATAGTTGAAAGGGTGAAGTAGCTAACCTATTTCATGTAATAGGTTGCCGTTGTTCCTTAGACGAAGTGTAGGTGAACGAACTGAGTTTGTTACGCGTCTAACGGCATAAGGTGCGGACTATAGACGTATAGGTTATGGTTTTCAAAGCTTTCAATGTCAGATAATGATATATTCCTGATGTGAATGTTATTTCACATGCAAAATGCGATGTTCGTTTTGCGATTCAGTTATGTATGCAATTTGTGGCGTTTAGCATATTCTGTATATTTGTAGAAAATACCGTATACGTACAAAATATGAAAGTATGTTTGACATGATTAATTACTGTGTGTATATGTTAGGTATATATGTAATAACTACTCGGCGAAATGATTCACCCTAATACATGTTTTGGCCAACATGCGTTATGTATGTTAATAAGTGTATTCTAAGTGTTTGTGAAAATACTTGTATGAGTAAGTACTTAGGAAATAGTGCTTTAGGTGGGTGTTGAGATAGGATTCTCAACTATCGTAGGGATGTGTATGATTTCCTCCATGCAAGTTGTTTAGTTTAATCGCTTACTTATGAAGTGTAAGTGTTTGAATTTCCTGTTTACGTTGTGTTTTACAGCATGCATGTTAACATGTTTGAATTACTTGGTTAACTCTACTTTGACTACTCCACATGTTTACTGGTTAAGGATTGAATGTGTTGGGACTACAGTATAGTCCAGGCAATCGGTAACAGGCTTTGAGTTCGTGGCTGAGATTCATTCGCACGTAGGACGTGTTTGACGAACTCAAGTCGTGCGTTGGTCGTCGGCAGTGGTTAGGCCACACACGAAGTGCTTATGCACTTCATGTCGATCGATACGATGTGCGCTCGTATTAGTCGAGCTCGCCAAGTAACTCGATTTGCCTATTATATGTTCACCATGTATGGATGTTATTGTTTGAACCTAAGGTACCGAACTCACCAGTGAAATCCCGTTCAACCATAGTACCTCGATCAGCTAAGACTCATGAGCCGGACATAGTGGTATGGGACACCGTGGCCGAGCTGTCGGCCTACGCTGGGGCGACGAGCCTCCCCGTAGTGACCAGTGAGCAACCCAGACTCGTGAGCCGAATACAGTGGTATGTGACACTGTATTCAAGCTATCGGCCTACACTGATTTTGTGACAAGCCCTTTGTGGTGACCTCGAGCATACTCTGAGTCTACGTGGAGATGACAACCCTTCCGTAGCGACAAGAGTAGAAACTAGGCCTGTACTGATTTGGTGACGAGTCCTTTACAGTGTCCTAGAACCGCAACATCGTATGAGATTTACTAGGACTGACGACCCTAAAATGGATCATTGTTTGAGAAATGATATAAGGGAGGTACCTTAGTTTCTCAATCCGGATATATGAAAAGGACTAATAAAAACTCGGTAATCATGCTCATAACATCGCACTGCATGTGCCCCGGTTGAAGAGCACAGAGGGAAGTAAGCATGCCGTAGCTGTAAGATGGTGTCGATGAGGGAGTGTAGGCGAGGGCATGCATCATTATTCATATCATTCTTGCATTAACAAGAGTATTTAGGATTGTTTGATGTTACTGCTTGACTGAATTGATAACATGTTAACCTTTGCTCTATGGTTCCACTGAGTTGATCACTCACTCCCACGTTACGGGACGGTGTTTTAAACACTAACCAGACCCTGTCTTGATTTCAGATGACGACGTAACCCCAGAGGCAGAGCCTGACTACTACAATGATCAGGACGAGTTCTCTTACATGCAGTTATCCGGCGGCTTCACTTAGGCCATCCGAATCGACGGGGCTAAAAGGATTATAATTGTAGTTGTACTGTTTGACATTTTGATTTTGAGACTATTACATGTATATGGTGACTCAGTGATGTATTCATACTCTGGAGACCGATCGTGATCTTTTGACTTAAACACGTTTATTTATGTCTTTCAGTCTTTCGCTTGCATTGTATAAACTGATTTGGAGTATGAATTACTGTTTTGGTATAATCCCACTCATGGATGAATGCACTAACACAGACAACATTTAATCATAAACATATATGTTGCATAAGTGATATTTTGGAACTCGAGAATTGAGTTGCTACTCGACTCTCGATTTTCAGGGCGTTACAACGTTACAGTTGATGGTGTTGGATTGGGGACCCAACCCTATTTTGTACATTGTAGAGGGTAGAGGAATTTGAAACCCACCAAAACTCCTCTCTCTAAAGGCTCCTCACGAATTAACAATCCCAGTTTCATTCGAATACTATATGTGTGTTATAGTTCTAGCATCCCACCCTTTACATGAATTTCTTGATGCATCACAACTTAGTAGGGCCCACTGGTACACCCAATCACATTATCCAACCCTTACGACAATCCAAACCATTGATAAAAAAGGCCCACCTTATAGAGTTCTTACACAATCAGGTCAACCTTCACAAGTCGCTCCTATCACTGATTTGGGGCCTAGGGTAGCAAGCATTAAATTGAACTGAAGTCAAATATTACAATACCAAGTCACTTATCTGGTTTTAAGAAAACCCAACTCCATACAATTTAAGCACTTAAGATTTATGCTAGAACTCAACCTAATGCTTGGCGCCGGACATATGTGTGAACCAAACGGTTCCAAACCATAGTTTTAAAAACACAAAAACATAACTCAGCTCAAAATCCAATCTAGTACTCGACTCAAAAACTAAAGACCAATTTCTCAAAACTCGGACAAGTCGTTTTTGGAGTTCTAAAACTATGGACTAAACCAACAAGACCTGAACCTGATCACCTCATATGGGTCGAGGCTGCACTGTCACTGAACCGGACCAGACCGGACGGAGCCACTGAAAGCCCTATCTTAAACTATTTAATGATACTATGATGAGACCATGCTAAAAGGTAAGTGCCAAAGAAATATGATGTGGTTAGGCGGCAACCACGTCACTAATTAGACGTGTCTTCAATTAAACATATTTTATTATTTTAATTAGAATTTAAATCATAACCACAAAAAAGACAACGGCTAGATCAATACTTGCATCCTTTGTCGTTTCTTAAATGGTGGTAACTCATCTATTGTACATAAGGCATTTGCATCAATCTTGACCGTCTAAATCATGAAAAATTACACCCTTCAGGCTATCTGAATCAACGGATTGATTTCTATGAAAAAGATGGATGAAAGAAAAATGGATGACCTTTCATTTTTGAAGAATGATATCACATGATCAATTATCTAGATCGGTGTAATCTTTTGGGTAATGTCCCATCCACAACCGTGCACATGATTTGGACGGTTTGGATTGATACATTGGTGGATGGGATGTTTCCATTTGAGCAATAGTGCAAAACTGCAATAGTAGGCTAGCCAAAACAAAACAAAACAGAACACAACACAACAAAACAAGTTGCATCAGCAGTGCAGCATTCAGCACTATCTCTTTGGTTGGAAAAAAAAAAAAAAAAAAAAACAATCATAGAATATGAAATTTATAAGAATCAGACATTACAAAGCTTTGATGCAATGATCTGTACAAATGGGACCAGTAGTTTGATGATCCAAACCGCAGATATGATGGACCCATCAATGGATAGGGAATTGCTTTAAAATTACCAAGATCAGAGGTTCATAAACCTTTTAGCACTTAGACGGTTAAAATGAAAATATCATAAATTGTCAGTGGTTGGATGTTTAGAATCATCCTTGAAGAATTTTGAGTCATCACCCATCTGAAGTGGCCCCTATATGATCAGTGGTCTGGATCATCAAACGTGTGGTCCACTTGTATGGATTGGATGCATAGGATTGTGTAACTCCCATACAATCTGACTGAACTTGTGTGAGAAAGGGGCATACACTTGAGGACAGATTGGAAGGGTCACGGTGGAGAAATGGGCACTGTATACATAAGAAAAACCGTGCAAACTCGTTTAAGTCTATGAGTTGAACTCGGATGAGTTAACACGGTTGACTTAGGGTGTTGTGTTACTAACTAATGGTGAGGTTAATGCCTAACCATGGTCCACTAGTAATCAAGGTTTTGAATATGAGTATTTGGGGTGTATAGACATGACTAACAAAATACATGATATAAGCGTATGAAAAAATATCTAGTTTTAGGGTGCAATTTATTTTTACGGCCATCCAAAGCCTAATGGCAGTCTTTTTCTCCTATTTTCACGATCTACAACAATATCGGAGTAATATGATAAAGAAATTCAACAAATAAAAATAAGAGCAGAACCTTTTACTAGCAATCCAGACCCTTAGATGCCCCTTTTCTCTGAATCTCGGATATCTACATTATATATATGGTCAGTTAGACCATATATATATATATATATATATAATATATTATATATATATATATATATCTATGTGTGTGGTTGTGTGTGTGTGTGTGTATGTGTGTGTGGGAAAAGGTACAATGAGCTCGAGCGTATGCAGTCGTCCATGAGGTCGAGCTGTGTGGGCTCCACTGTGATGCCTTTCGAACATCTACCCCATCAGTCAGATCCACCATTCCATCGTGGGTCTAGATGGCTGAAAATCAAGTCAATCCGTGACTTTTGTGGGCCACACCACATACAGAAGCTGAGAGGGGTTGTGCACCATTAAAACATTCATAATCATTTGTTGGGGCCTTTCAAGATGTGGTTTGCAAATCCAGACCATCCATTATGTGTGTCCCACTTGGATGAGGGTTCAGACCAAGTTTCACCTGCATCAAATTGCAGGTGGGTCCCCACCAGTGCTTTATACGTTTTCGGCATGTATACTTATGGTTTTAGATGGTATGGCCCCACCTGAGTTCTATACGACTAATTTTGGGCCGTCCAGGCCACGATGGAATGGTGCTCCGGTAGACGGTGTTGATGTTCGAAAGGAATCATGGTGGGGCCCACATAGCTCGACCTCATGGACGACCGTAATACGCTAGAGCTCATTGTACCTTTTCTCCCTATATATATATGTGTGTGTGTGTGTGTGTGTGTGTGTGTGTGTGTGTGTGTGTGTGTGTGTGAAAATGTTCTATGCGGTCGAGCTCATGGGAACTTTCCATGAGGTCGAGCTCTGTGGGCCCCACTGTCATGTGTGTTGAACATCTACCCCATCAGTTAGATGCATCATTCCATGGCGGGCCTAGGGCTTAAAAAACAAGTCAATCCGTGACTTGTGTGTGCCACACCACATACAAAAGTTGAGAGGGGTTACCCTCCATTAAAACATTCACAATCATTTGTTGGGACCAATGAGAACTGGTTCACAAATCCAGCCCATCCATTATGTGTGTCCCACTTGGATGAGGGGTCAGACCAAGTTTCAGACGCATCCAAATTTCAGGTGGGCCCCACCAAGTGATTTTATATATTTTAGGCATGTCTTCACATGATTTTAGATGGTATGGCCCACCTGAGTTCCGTATATGACTGATTTTTTACATATCCCAAAATTTAAAGGGACCCATCAAATGCACAGTGTTAATGTTCGACCCACATCCAGTAGGCCCCACACAGCTCGACCTCATGGGAAGTTCTCATGAGCTCGACCGCATAGAACCTTTCCATATATATATATGGGAAAGGTTCTATGCGGTTTTTCCCATATATATTATATATATCTATATATATATATATATATATATATATATATATATATATATATATATTATATATATATATATGGGAAGGTTCTATGCGATTGAGCTCATGGGAACTTCCCATAAGGTTGAGTTGTGTGGGCCCATTGTGATATGTGTCGAACATCTATCCCATTTATCAGATGCACCATTCCATGGTGGGCATAGGGCTTAAAAATCAATTCAATCCGTGACTTGTGTGGGTCACACCACATACAAAAGTTGAGAGGGGTTTCCCTCCATTAAAACATTCATAATCATTTTTTGGTCTCACCAAGATGTGGTTCACAAATCCAACCCATCCATTATGTGCGGCCCACTTAGATGAGGGGCAAACTAAATTTCAGATGCATCAAAATTTCAGGTGGGCCCCACGAAGTGCCTTTATATGTTTTAAGCATGTCTTCACATGATTTTAGATGGTATGGCCCACCTGAGTTCCGTATCCGACTGATTTTTGGGATATCCCATAATTTAAAGGAGACCTATCAAATGCACATCAACATGGGGCCCACACAGCTCCCGACCTCATGGGAAGTTCCCATGAGCTCGACTGCATATATATATATATATATATATATATATAGTGGGCCCCACCATAATGTGTGTCGAACATCAACACCATGCATTTGATGGGTCCCTTTAAATAATGGGATATCCCAAAAATCAGCCGTATATGGAACTCAAGTGGGTCATACCATCTAAAATCATGTGAAGACATGCCAAAAACATATAAAAGCACTTGGTGGGGCCCACCTAAAATTTGGATCCATCAGAAACTTGGTCTGACCCCTCACCCAAGTGGTACACACATAATGGATGGGCTGGATTTGCGAACCACATCTCGGTGGGCCCAACATATGATTATGATTTTTTTAATGGGAGAGTAACCGCTCTCAACTTATGTATGTGGTGTGGCCCACAGAAGTCATGGATACACACGCGCCGCGCGCGCTCGCGGGCGCACACACACACACACACTATGAGGTTGAGATGAGTTGGCCCACTGCGATGTGTGTCAAACATCAACACCATGCATTTGATGGGTCCCCTTTAGGTTATGGGATATCCCAAAAAATCATCAGCTGTATATGGAACTCAGGGGGCCATATCGTATAAAATCATGTAAAGACATGCCGAAAACATATAAAATCACTTGGTGCGCCCCACCTGAGTTTTTGATACAGTTGAAACTAGGTTTGACCCCTCATCCAAGTGGGACACACATAATGGATGGGTTGGATTTGTGGACCACATCTCAGTGGGCTCAATAAATGATTATGGATATTTTAATTGGAGGATAACCCCTCTCAACTGTTATATGTGGTGTGTCCAACCCAAGTCATGGATTGATTTGATTTTTAATCCTGTGGCCCACCATGTAATGGTGCACCTGACTGATGGTGTTGATGTTCGACACACATCACAGTGGGGTCCACACAATGCATCTCATGGGAAGCTCCCATGAGGCCGACCTCATAGTACCATTTCCCACATACACACATGAATGCTCACATGCGCACCTTCTCATGTGAGCACCCATGCACACCTTTGCACACGTGTTACGAGCACAAAATTGAACAATCCACGTGATGTGGCATCCCTTGAAACCTTATGGGCCTAATTTTCAGCCTGATTCAAAACTCTAGTGGGCCATAGAAAAAGTAAATGCAAGTCTAGAGAGGAAACTATTTCCTTTTGCCATGACCCAGTAGAGTTTTGGATCGGGTTGAAAGTTGGACTGGTGAGGTTTCAAGGGTACCGCATCAAGTTGACTGTTCAGATGTGCCTAAAACATAGGTAAAATGGTGCGCATGGGTGCTCACGTAAAAAAGTGTGCAGGTGAGCATTAATATGTGTGTGTGTGTGTGTGTGTGTGTGTGTGTGTGTGTGTGTGTGTATATAATATATATATATATATATATATATGCAAAAATATTAGAAAATATGAAAGTACACTAGGATGTTTTTTGTTTTTTTTGAATGTTTTGAAAAATGTTTGCCAACTTTCACCTGGTGGAAGTTAACCAAATAAGCCATAATAAAACATAAATCAAGCATAATTTGATATGCTACGGCCATTATCTAAAATGGTTCATTCCATTTAAATTCATCAAATATATATCACACAAATCTTATGTTTGGAAGCTCAAAACAAATCTGACTTTAATATAAATTAAGTTTTTAAGCATCTTCCATTGTTAAAACGAAGGAACAAGTGAATAAATTAAAGAAAGTCTATTTATTTATTGAAACATGATCATTATACAATAAGAGGCCAATACCACCTTCTTTTTAGATGGATCAGTAAAATGTGCTATTGGGGTTGGCCCTATGATGGGTGGACTACCCACAACAGTAAGATAAGATATAGGATTCTCATCACCCTCGATTTTATTTTTATTTTTTATTTTTATTTTTTCCATGGAAGATTGGCTGTATTTTTATTTTTTATTTTTAAGTCAGTTACTCTTTGACAAGCCGAGACTTGTTGAGTGGGATGGAGGCCAGCTCATTAGGAAGTTCCTTAATTATGACTAGATTGAATTGAGTTGACTAGGCCAAGCTTGGAGTCGAGTTACGAGTTTTAGAAGTACAAGCCAAACAAGAAAAGGCCAAAATGTCAACGGTCCAAGAACTTCAAAATAGGGGAAGCACCTTGTCCATATGTGTTTTTCAATCTTAGGTGAATCCAAAGAAAAAGCCACTAAACTCACCTAATCTCTGAATTTTCAATCTTCCAAACCTATATAAATTCAAATTTTAATGTGTCACTTCTCAACTTGGCATTCACCTCTGAAACCACAAAGACAACAGAAATGGATTCTTCCCCACCTTTACTGAAGAAACCTTCCTCAGATGTAACCCTAACCCTAACCCTAAACTCTCATCCTCCGCCCGAAACCCTAAAGCCCGAAGATCGGGGCCTACGCCTAATCCATCTACTGCTAACATGTGTGGCCCATGCATCCTCCGGCAACCTGCACCGCGCCGACACATGCCTGCGCCACATTTCCCACCTCTCATCTTGTCCGGTGATTCCATGCAGCGGCTAGCGGCCTGGTTCGCCTCGTCCCTTGCAACCCGCCTCATCAAACGTTGGCCGGGCCTCTACCGTGCACTAAGTAGGCCCCACCACCCCACTGGGCCCACTGGACCCAGAGCATGGCTCGCGTTCTCCCGCGCACTCCCTTACCTAGGTTTTCGCCCACACCATCATCCACGGACCGTGCTTCGGGCCATGTCGGATGAACAAGTGGTCCACATCATCGCATCGGATCGGGCGATCCCAATCTGTGGGCCCCACTTCTTGGGGCCTTCTCCCTATCATCAAGTGGGCCACCCACTTAAAGATCACTTGCATAAATGCTAACAAAGATGTGTTGGACAATTTGAGTGCTAGGCTTGTGAAAGAGGCTGAAGTTTTGGACATTCCTTTCCAATTCAACCCTTTGAACGTTGGCTTAAAAGATGTGACCATAGACATGCTCAAGGTCGGACCGGAGAAGCCGTGGCCGTCTGTTCTGTGCTAAGCTTACACACCTTGTTAGCAGAGGATGATCTGTGGGCCCCATGTTTGGGGCCGATCGAGTCGTCAATGTTGTTAGACCATGCAAGCAAATGGATAGGTTCATGTCCATGGTCCGGTCTATGTCGCCCAAGTGTGTTCTTGCTCGTCGAGCAAGAGTCTGATCACAACTCGGCTCGCCTGGTCGACCGGTTTCCTTAAGGGGCTACACTACTACAGTGCAATGTTCGACTCGGTGGAGGCCGCGGCGGGGTCCATGACATGCCATGAGAGGCTGGCAGTGGAGGAGATGCTTGGAAGGGAGATTGAAAGCGTTGTGGCATGTGAGGGCGTGGAGAGGGAAGAAAGGCATGAACGGGCTGCAAAATGGATGGTCAGGATTGGGCGATCGGGGTTCAGGCCGGTGCGATTGTGGGGCGAAGCCATGATGAAGGAGGCGATGGTTGAGTCTTTTGGGAGGATGGCTACAAAGTTGTGAATGAGAAGGGATTTTTGATGATATGTTGGCATGAACGGCCCATATATGCAGTGTCTGCATGGCAATGTTCGTAATTTTGTTCTCCATTGTTTGTTTTTAGAGGACCACATGATCTAGCTTGACCCTTCATTAGTAATGTGATCAACCGCTAACCGTAGGATGGCATTAAGAGGACAGACCATCCAGTGGACCATGTCATGATGGCCCACTTAAAAAAATTCTTTGGGACAGTCCTAGCCATCACTTTATGTACTTTTCTTGCTGAATGTATTGTAAACCATTAAGCACTTTGGCTATCCAATGTAGGCTTGAAAATGAGCTGAGTCGTTTCGCTCCTAGGTAGCGGATTAGGTGGGCCTCAAACCTAGGGCCAACCTTGATGTATGTACTGTATATGTATATCCAAGCCGTCCATCCTTTTTTCCAGGTCATTTTGCAAATTGAGACAAAAAATGAAACAAATCAAAATATCAGGTGGACCACACCACAGGAAACAGTGGCAATTGATAATTAAAACTTCTTGTGGGCCACAAAAGTTTTGGATCAAGCTAATATTTTATTTTATTTTATTTTATTTATTTATTATTATTTTTTTAAATCTCCTTAGGAGGTTTGTGTGACCTTATCAACAGGTTGGATGGCCAATAAACATTATGTAGGCCCTAGGAAGCTTTTAATAGTGGGCGTTCAATCACTATCACCACCACCTTTTCCTGTGGTGTGGTGCACATGAGATTTGGATATGCTTCATTTTTTGGGCTTATACCCTAAAATGAGCTGTAAAACGGATGGACCGTGTGTATGTACA
>JAJHSJ010002267.1:0-46938 GCA_021015155.1 Magnolia officinalis
TCCTCCTTTGTGTAAGGCAATGGTAAGATCATTTGGATCACTGCTTGAAGGAATAGGACTAGGAAGAGAAGAGACTGGTACATGAGTCTAGAACATTTGATGGTGTGATGGCATCATGAGGAAGTCCTTTACTTAATGCTCTGTCAAATGTTTGTTTTTTGAACTTCAATCTGCTGAGGTGGTGAAGAATTAGTATATGGAGATAAATGCTGAGATTCATGATTAAAATATTTGAACGAGAAACTCAAGAACAATAATAACTATCCAATCACCAGAAGAAGATTCTCCCTGAATCGGATAACTTGTGAAATACTCACCTTGCAAAGAGTAGAGTGGAATATTCTAAAAGAAGTCATATCCATAAAGATAAACCATTTGCTGCGAGAACCTGGACAATAGCACTTATGTCCCATTTTGGGTCTATAGCATACGAGGAATATGCATTTGGTTGCTTTGCCATCCAATTTATGACATGAATTTTAGGAATGGGAAGAAAACTGAGAGTTCGTACCATTCATATGATCTGGAGTGCCAAAATTTATGATCTAGGACGTACTCGAAGGTGAGGTTGGGACTAAATGAGCAGATGCAGATGTAGATGTACCGGACTGGTCAGAAGCAGAACTCAGAGGATGAGCCACCTTCAAGGGCTGAAAGGTGACAACTAAGCACTAAAATCTCGTTTGATGGTAATTTGTTGGAAACTTTGAGTAACCATTTCAACTTTGGTAGATGCAAAATATGCTTTCCTTGGTGGCTGACCAACTAGGTCCCAGATTTCTCTTCTGTGAAGAGGAGGCCACCCGATTTCTTTTGCAGTCTTACAATACATAAATGTCATACTAATCTCAGGTTTCATGAGTGGAATAACCATATAAGACTGTCATATTGTCTGACTACTAATCTGCATGAACTGTATCATCTGCACTTGGTTTCATGGATTTGCCATCTAAAAGCCTAAATTACACCTCCCACCAATAAACTCCCTTCCTGACTTAGACCATTCTTGGTGGGGCATTACAAGACAGTTACATTGGGAGAGGGAAGGGGTGCTAAGTGAGTCCGATGCAATGTATGTTTCTTGGAGAAGGGGAGAAAAGAGAGGATATGGAACGAGGAGTGGACCTGAAAAGTATCTTAATGGTTGCTCTTTCAAACAATGTTTCATTGGAACTATCATTAGTTTATGTCATAATGAACTTAAAATTACTGCAGTCCTTCTATACCCTTGAGTGAAATTCATTGAACCAAGCAGTTTATGGGTAGGGCTTGAAGAAAACAAACAAAGAAATACTAAACATTTCTGATGTGTATCCAACCAACCCCAAAGGATTAGGGAAAATGATATGGTCTAGAGGGAACTAGGTCTGTCATATTCACATGGATCTCATCCTATGAATGGTGCTGTACTATATTGCCAAATGAGAATCAGGTTGCCAAGTTCAAAAAACTTCCTTAGCCACAATTTTTTTGCAGTGATAGTCTCTACAAACCAGACCCATATAAGCCCACAGCCATGACTGTGAGTTTTATCCCCACAAAAGACATCTCTTCTTCCCTGTGCTAGATTGTGTGAGCTACTTGCTGCTTAGGGAATGAGCTTTTCTTCATGTCAGGCAAGGTTTTAGTCCATATATTTATTTGTCTTCCTTTTTTTTTTTTTCACACTACAGATTCCACGAAGAATTGGTGCAAGTCACATGATATGATGATAATGTGGTATTATGTAGGGGTGCTACTCAAGTCAAGGTGGGTTGACCTAAATTCCAACCCAAGGTTCCCAATCTAAAGTCCTCTTCACGCGACCCAACCCAACCCTTCTAGACCCTACCAGCCCTTGATTTTTTGCCACAGAGAGCACATCTTTCTATCCTTTTTTGCCACAAAGAGCACATCTTTCTATCCTTTGCATCCCTTTGATTTATCCGATCCCAAAGCTCACTCACGTGACTTGCAATCCATGGATGCGCCAAATGGAGGGTCTTGCTTCATTGTTTTTTTTTTTTTTTTTTTTTTTTTTTTTTAATAATAAATCTTTGTTTTGCCCTGTTTGGGACCAGTGAAACGAGAATATGAATTTGATAATCCATGAACTTGTCAAATTCATGGATTTAATTAGATTTGGATTTGGGAAATCCCAAAGTCCACTGTTTGGGAACGAAGCTACAAATGCATTTATTGCAACGGATTAACTTTTACTGCTTTTAAGAAAGTCTCTCATTCTGTGGATTTGCAAATCCTTTTAACTTTTTGGGTAGTTGGATTTTCGTGAGATCCATGAATTTCTGGGGTTGTGGACTTGGGTAATTCAAGGATTGCAAATCCCTGACAAAATACAAACAGGAGAGATTTGAAATCCATGGATTTCATAAATCCCTGCCCCAAATCCCTCTTTCCAGAACAGCCCCTAATAGAATTCTTTTTCAGAACCTAAAGCCAAACCAAAAAAGGTAGCAAGCTTCAATAACCCCAAGTTTCTTTTACCAAAAAAAAAAAAAAAAAAAAAACTTTGCTTCTTCAGTGCATCTTAAATTGTTCTCACATGACCCAGACTCCAACATTTTGCTGTGTAGAAACTCAACAGGTAAGCTCCACCTGTGGCCCCATTGCTATTTCCAAAATTAAATAATAGGCCAATATTACTGTCCCTTTTTTCTTTTTCATGATTTCTTTCTCTTTTAAATGCTAAGAAGAGAAGCACTTATGTGCGACCCATAGGGTTGTCAATGGGTTGAGCAGCTAAATGGACTTTTAAGCCCCACCCCATGTTGATCAGGGCTTAGGTTTAAATAGATGTCCAAATAAGTCCAATGGGGTGTTATTTCCTTCTACTACTGCATATACGACAATAATATAGGCATAAGGTTAGTAGTAAATGGATATTATACATAGTATTTTAGGTTGTGTTTGGCTGCACCAAATTTCATGAAATTTCGTGATTAATCAGTCTAATTTGGCACAGAAAATCATGATATTTGGGTGCAACCAGATGCACCCTTGGTTATTTTTGCATAACTTAGTGTATTTTTCTGGTTTACCTGATGTGTTTTTGTGGATGTTAACTTATGAAGAGGGAATTTTGACGGTGTTTTAGAAATATCGGATAAAAATTGATTTATTGCTAATTGTACGAAATGGTTAGCTATATTTTTCAGAACTCACTCAAATTGTTTACAAATCATCTGCTTTTTTGGCATACATGCACGTTAATCAGGGTGTTGGTTATAAATCAAGAATAGACTGAAAATCATAAATCAAATGAAAATGGGGTTTTCTTTTGGGGTGTGTTTGGTTCGGCAAGTCCCATTAGATTTCATGGTATTCTGAAATGCCATGCGATTTCATGATATTCTGAAATGTCATGCAATTTCATGATATCTGGTGCAACCAAATATACCCTTAACGAGGGAAGCATTTTCAGTGTTTGTAGCTATTATGGTGGTGGAATCAACAGGCTCAGCAAGGCTTTGGTCAGGTATAGTAGATTTTGATTTGTAGGCTCTGGAATTATAATAAAGCTCACTGAGCTTGTTCTTTTCTAAAATTAGGTGGGCTGGGTATTGGTTGACCATGGCCCTTCATCTCATTATTTCTTTGACCACTTGCAAAATAATATGGTGGTGCGTGGAATCAACAACCTCATTGTATTTCAAAAGATTGGCAAAGGAGAGGGAGGGAACCAAATCATCATCATCATGTCAGAATAACTTCAACAAGTCGTTTGAGTGAAGTTAAGGGTAGGGATTGGGAAAACTCATTTTGAGAGAGTGGAAACTCTTTTTGGTATATATGTATTTTTTTTTTCATTAAACCAAATCAATCTTGTCATTTCTTTTGGGATTATTGCACTAAGTAATTCGAGGGACATTAAAGGCAGTGGTTGGTTGTTACAGAGGGAGGGAGGAGGAGGAAACTCAAACTCATCTTGAGGGAAGCCTTTTTTTCCTCGTTAAACCAAATAAATCTCACAATTACTATAATCTTTATTTTTATTTATATTTTTTAATTTTTATTTTTTGGAATGATTGCACTAAGTCACTTGAGGAACTTTAAGGGCTGACTGGTTGTTATAGAGGAGGGAAGAAGGAAGCATGGTTTTAAGACCCAGACAAGTTTGGTGTGAATTGTTCGAATTGACTCGGACTCGGTAGCACCCAATCCTGTTTGATACCTAAATCCCCCAGAGTCAACCCCGACTCAACTCAGGACCAAACAAGTCAGTCCAAGTTGCCGAGTCTTTTGACCATGGGAGGTAGAGGAAACTGTTTCCTTCATTGAAACCAATCACTCACTGCACCAAGTCATTTTGAGGGATGATTGATTTTTTTTTTTATTTATTATTATTATTTTTTTTTGAAGACACAGGGTGTCCCCGCCTCTTTTGAAGTGAGACTAATCCCTCATTTTGAGGGATGATTGATTGTAGGGGTTTCTACTGTTGTTTCATTTTCCTTTTTTTTTTTTTTTTTTTTTTCCTTTTCTCTGTTTCTTTTAGTTTAGGGCTCATGGGGATGTTAGCATCCTTACAGTAAAGAATTCACCCTAACATGCATTTTCAGTCACTGATGACTCTGTTTATGGAACAGTGAAAGCAAAAAAATTTAGACTTTCGTCATTGTACAACCAATGGTCTTTGAATACTTGGATGGTTTAGCAATGGTTTTAAGACTCAGATGACTCAGATGTGACTTGTCCGAGTTGACTTGAACTCAGTCTGACCTGATCTGGTTCGTTCTACCCACCCCAGTCACTGCCAAATCGATCGAGTTGGGCCGATTCAGCCACGACTCAGGCGAGTGGCAACTCGACTCAGGGCCAAATGAGTAGAGGGGTTGTTTCATGAGTCTCTAAACCATGGTTCAAGCACCAAGGGCTGTTGCTTCCTAGTTTAGTGTAGGCAACTTTTCTTTTAAAATTCCCATTACATTCTGACTGGAGAAATTATATGATGCTCGTGCTTAAAGTCTGTATAGCGTGCTTGGGTTCTCAATTTCTACTAGGCCCATATTTTAGTGGCCCAAGTCGTTGTTATGATGGGTGTTGATGATGATGGCTCATCCACGAAAAATCTCCCTGATGGGAAAATCCTAGGAATTAGATGATTGATGAAGAAACTACTGCAACATTATGCATTCACAACACCCCAGCCAAAAAAAAAAAAAAAAAAAAAAACCCAAATATTCAGTGGCTAGGATAGTCAAATATGGGACTTTTTGGTACGTGTTGCATCCAAGGTGATGGCTGCCTTTTCAACAGTTCGGATTACTGAACTGTGGTTCTACAAACTGAAAACCTGAGTGTACTGAAGAAACTCTCAGACTGACCTAGAAGATTTTGAGTCTATGTTACATCAACATATCATCTTTATTAAGGGTTTGTTATGCAGATTTCTCTCGCTTTTGTACAAAATGATTGATGCTGGGATCTTCTTCGATAGAAGGAAAAGCATGCACCTGTTTATGGCTGTCGATAGGCCAAGAATGGTCCCGTGGGTCCTGATCCCAGCCTTGGATTTAACCTTTTAGGCCCATGAATTGGGATGGGGCCTGATTTTTGGCCCAACAAATAAACAGGCAGGGCATAGACTGAGCATGATCTAGGCCTGGCTAGAGCTATCATGAATCAGATTTGGGCCTAAATTTCAGTCCCAAAAATAAACAACTTGACCTAGGGCTGACCATAATTAAAAACCCGAAAACTTGACTCGACTCGATGTTCATCTGGGTCAGGTCGACTCGAAGACTCGATAAAATATAAATTAAAATTTTTAGGTGCAGGAAGAAAATGATTATCATAGAGGGTACTAAAACATAAGAAATAGAACAGCAAAATTGTAACTATCAAAGGAAAAAAAAAAAAAAACACAGCAAAATTGTGTTTACCTTGCTGTTTGTGATTGTCTGCTAGCTAAGTGGAGGTTGTTTCAAATACCGCTCAATTCCTCATTTTTTTTTCTTTAGTTTATTAAAATCAGTATTCACATGGCACCACAAATCATGTTGAGTTGACTCAATAAGTCTCTCCCAAGTCGGGGCTGAGTCACTGCCAGAAATGAGTTTACTAAAGACTGTTCAAAATCTTGTCGAGTTGACTCAGCTGACTTTCGGGTCGAGTCAGCAAGCTTCACAAACTATGGGGTTGACCTCTGCTCGGCCTAAGCATGGCCTGCTGATGACCCAACATCTGCTTGAGCATTTCATGTCATATTTTAGGATTTCATATTTCAAACACTGATTTATACTCTTTACTGGTTTCATTGATCAGGTTACTCTAGTAAAGAAGGTGAACGAAGCAACGGCGAACATTCCTGGATGGGGGGACGATGGAAGATAACGACAAGAGGCGAAATAAAAAGAAAAGAAAAGAAAGAGAAAAAGAAAACACAAGTCCAATGATCGAACTTTTGGGAAATTTCCAGCGTACAGAAACTTCGACATTGCATACACAGAAAATTGAAATCCAGAGCAAGGCGCGCATGCCCTTCCTAGGAAGAAGATTGAACTGTAAAAGAAAAAACCGAGCATTTGCTTTTCATGGAGACTGTTTCCTAATAAGGAATCCACCATTGTTAGCATTTGAAATTAATGAGCATCACCAGATCACCGAGCTGTTTGTGATTTTTCTTTATTGATATTTCTCTTTTGTGACAATTGAGCATTGCATGTTGAACTGATTGATGAAATGAAGGTCTGCTCATCCCATTTGCCGATTTGCAGTGTGTGTGACCGTACAGGCATGTGCAGGACATCTAGGCAGTGCATAAAGTGGTACTGTGAAGATGATCAGGTGCAAAACTCCGGCTGCTCCATCCCGGTATGAAAACAATCGACGGTTTGAAAAACTCGCATCTGGTTTACATTCGATGAACAAAGGTGGCTTGCATGATTAGTGCACCACATGATTTATTTTAACTGGGTCATTTTTCACATTTGGATCCACCTTGATTCAGGAGAGAGGAGTTTTCCTTCACAAAGGAATCAATCTGGCTCAGGTTGGAGAGCTTTCATTAGGTACAGGAAGATATATATATATATAATATATATATATATATATATATATATATATATATATATCTATATATATGGCCAATTGCCCTTCCAAACCCAAAATATTGGAAGGACATGATCACTTAAATTATAACATCACCTCCCTCCCCCTCAAGCTGATACATATATGCCTGTCATGCCCTTTTTTTCGATGATGGTTCATTTTTTAATCTCTGCGCGACAATTTGGGAAGATATCAGCAAGTTGATCTTTTGACTTCACAAATGGAGCACAAATTTCCTTTGTTGTCACCTTTTTTTTCCCCTAATAAATGGCGATCGGTATTTTTTTATTTTACAAGTAGTAGTTTGATTGTCACAAAATAGATTCGTATCGTTCATATTAAAAAACCAACTTCTGCCAGAAGATTCTTCAACCAAACTAGATCATAGATAGTGAGCCATAGCAGTAATTCTCTCCTTGATCGAGCCACAGCATTTTGCTTCTTGCACACCTGAGTGATCAAGGTACTCTCAATGTAAGTAGAATACAATGTAGTTGATCTCCCATCTCCCTGGCACCTGCTTCAATAGATGTCAGAAAAACCAAGCCAGTTTGATAATGTAGGCAGTAGCTTGATTGTCACAAGACAAACAGTTGCATATGCTTTGGGCTAAGAAAAACCAAGTTGGGTCATAAGGTTCTTCAACCAAACTAGATCATGACAGTGAGCCATAGCATAGTAAATCCCCCTTGATCGGGTCACAACACTGCTTCTTACGCACCTGACTGACTAAGTTATTCCCAACGTTAGTATAATAGAATGCAGTTGATCTCCCGTCTCCTTAGAACCTAGCCCAATCAACATCAAAATATTCACATACGTGGAGGTTGCTATGATTAGGAAATGAAATTCTGTTCTCTCTGCAAGCATGCATGAAGTGACCAATAATCCCAGGTCGATAAGAGTTGTATGGTCTAGCAATGGTTCAGTATGTCAGCTTTCCCACAAACCTTTGATAAACTGAGTATTGTTCAAAGATCGCCTTCATTTCATTGTCACACAAGGGTGATTGACTTCCATTGGAGAACTAATGGACTTAACCATTTCTTTTAGTGCATAATTGTTTGGAGGTAAATGGTAGTAATTAGTGGTAAAAGCATAATGATGGTTTTTGCCATCTGTTTGGATGTGAGTATGCAAATTTCAAGCTATTTTGAAAGCAAAACTGTGGCCCCCACCATGATGTATGTGTTATATCCACATTGTTCATTCATCTTTTTAAATTATCTTAGGGTATGAACCGAAAAATGAGGCAGATCCAAAGACCAAAGATCAAGTGGACCACATCGTAGAAAACAGTGGGTTTAATGGCAAACATAATTATTCCTGTTGTGGGCCACTTGAGCTTTGGATCTGCCTCATTTTTGGGCTCATGCCCCACGGACGATATGGATGAAACACAGATCATGGTAGGGCCATAAAGGTTTTGCCACGTAGCATGGTACTCAACACAGACGTGTTTGACATGCCGATACATTTTTGAAAAATGCAAAGGTAAATAATTACTTATTTATAATTGACTGCATGTAATTACGACCAAACAAATATTTAAGATATGAAGAAACTTTTTTTCTTTTTCTTTTTCTTTTTCTTTTCTGGTCATTTATTTTCTTCTCCTCCTCCTCTAACTAGAAGCTTCAATTCCTAAAAGTATGGTAAGGGGTCAAGATCTTTGATATCAAATTCCATTTTCTACATAGGATCTTGACATTTTAATTAACTCCACATTATCCCCTACTGCTGTTGATATCATGGACATAAACTAATCCAACATAGTACCTTCTCTCTCCTTTCCACATATACTAATGAATCTGTCTGCCATCTTTGGAACTCAATTTTCATACTGCCCTAACTAAATCTGTAGACCCATGCTATAAGAGAAGATTACTTTAAGCCATAAATTGATTTCTTCATCTTACAAACATTTCCTTATGCTCTCTTACAAATCCAAGAGGGAATGCATAGCTTAGATGTCATTACTGCGAAATAATTGCAAGTAACATCCATGGTGATATAAAACACTTGGAGCTAGCCAGGCTCACAGATGTGTGCAATCAAACTCATGTACGTGCCACACATCTGCCAGCACGACATTATAATTCCAAGATCAAATCCTTCTATCAGAAGAATGCCACTATAGTGATGCCTTAGCTCAAGAATCAGGTTGATGCACTGGTCAGGTGGGGCCACAATTTGCAAGCAAATGTATGGCTCTAGAAAACTTAGATGATTTTGTCTATCTCATTCACCTGTTTCGAATATTGGGCCCACATGCTGAGTGGACCTGATTTATTTTGGGGTGGAGGAAGCGGGTAAATATAGTTAGACAAACTTGAGGAGGTGGATGAAGAAATCTGAGCCTGTTTTTTGTTGGAAATCTATAGGTCAAGTAGTGGGTATGGTTCTCCCTGAGATTGGAAAGGCTGTGGGCAATGGGATCAAAGTTTATTTCTGAGATAACGTCTGGGCTAGTGACTCCTGTCTCAGTCCCAATTCCCTCTTGTAGTAAGTCATAGCACGAACCAGGTGATTTTCCTTCCATGGCGATGTCGGGGTGTAGTCTCTTCTATGTAAGTGAGAGTGAGGAGTTATGAAGATTAAAAGCTGTCCTGGGTGGTATCTGCCTTTGGTTGAGAACAAATCTGAATCCTCTTTTACACTATTCATAATCTTACCCCAGCTCCAGTATTGGTTTTTATTGGGTTTATTTGATGATACAAGGCTACCCTTAAGGTAATCACTTTCTCATGGCTTGCAAGAAGGAATTGGATTCTTACCGTTGACAACCTTCGCAAGAGGTGAGTGATCCTACCAAACATTTGCATCCTGTGTAAGAGGGATGAAGAATCAATATTGCATCTTTTATTACTTAGAAGATTGGGACTTCATCCTTGCTGCCTTCAAGGTTCCTTAGGCGAATTCGAGCTCCATGGAAGACCTCTATTTTGGGTGGTGTGCAGAAGGGCCAACTTCCAAAGACAATCAAGATTGGCTGAATGCTATGCTAGCAATCTTTTAGGGCATTTGGTTAGAAAGGATGGCCGTTGCTTTAGGGATAGATGTGAAACCATTTGAACCACAGCTAGGACAAATCTCTCTTTCATTAGGGAGTGGGTTTTTTATTCTTTGGGGTTTCTTTTCTCTTTTTGTTTGTTTGTTTGTTTGTTTGTTTTGTTTGTTTGTTTTTGTTTTTTTTTTTTTTTTTTTTTAGTCCCGCGCTGTAATAATAAAGTCCGTACTTCTAAAAAACATTATTATATGTGTGAACAAAATGAGCATCATGTATATGTGTTTGTATATCAAAAGCACACAGTTATGTCATCGAATGTGAGCCCATCGATTCATATGTTTAGTCCACTAGTAGAATCAGATAGAAAGATCATGCCATATACTCGATTATATATATACTTAAACCCAACATAAAATTGATGTCCGTATGCTCGATCATATATTAAGTTATTGATCAAATCTTCACACAGAGATCTTACATAAATGTTTTGTCAAATGCATCAATCAGAAACCTTGCTTTGATATATTATACTAGCAATTATATGATTTAGCAAATAATATAAACTGATAGAATTTTCTATTGATGCATTCAACAAAACCAAATATTCTATATATTAAAGGGCATACCTTGCATCATTTAGACAGTTTCATCATCATTAAGACAAAATTTCACTACGTAACATCTCTAGCTTGTTCAACTATTGGAATCAACTAAGTTTGATTATTTCTCTTCTCAACTTACTATGATATATAAATGGAGGTGTATTTCATTACAATGTGAAGTTGGAGAGAAATACCAAGAGCCATAATATAGATGATTTAATTCCAACCCATCAAATGAACCTATTGATTATATGATTCTGTCTCCTCCAATTAATAAGAAAATTCAATGAAACTACAAAATTTCAAGAGTTTTTAAAGTAAGAAAGAATCACTTTGGAATGAAAAAGTCACATCCTTAGAATAAGAAAAGGCAACCTCAAAACCGAAGGATATCAGTGGAATATGTAAAGACATCCTCAAAGTGTTAGAAGAAAATTTTAGAATTTGAAAAGTCCGAATGGGAAATTTGTTTATTCCACTATTCAAATTATACCTTCTTTTTTTTTTTTTTAAAAAAAAAAAAATTATTTATCATAGTTATGTTTGTAATGAACATCTTGACTATTTCTCACATCCATTTGTTCATCGAGCTCCTGATGTTGAAATTTGCGGTTTTCGAAAAATAAAAAATATTCAAAAATTTCAGGATTTTCATTTTGCCGCCAAAATGCTTTTTGAAAAATTTCAAATGAAAAGTACGGTATGTGCTTTCGTCCCACGTCGGAAATAAAAAGAGAAAAATCGTGGTTTATATGTGGTGGTGTGTGTAGTATTCTTAATTGGAGCTTTGGAGATCGAAACGCTCGGGTTCCGTGTTCCAGTGCATAGCATTAGAATGTGCGCGCGCTCAAGCTCGGGCACGGAAATGGATGTGGGTATTATGGCTGTAGTGGCACTAGTTGGCGCACTTCGCATGTATGCATTGTGTCGTAGAGTGGTTGCACTCTTGTGACCTTACGCAAATTGTCGCGAGACGGTGTGATTGCGGTACGAGTGGTTTGATGTAAGAATGGAGTTTTATGGGCTATTGAGAACGGTTGGATTATTAATCCGAAACGGTTAGTCATTTTTTAAAATGGCTAGCAGCCTTGAAAGCCACAACAATCCAAAAACGGACGGGCCATGATGATCCAACGGTCAGATTTTTTGATCCGACGACCATAAATAGCTCAAATTTATGATCAAATGTTAAAAATGTTTTTCAAACGTTCTTAACCATTGATAGTCACCTAGCAATGGTCCACTCCTTGGCGCCTATATAAACCGGACCATTTTGGTCCAAATTCCAATCAACACCAACAAATCTCTCCTCATCCATCGAATCCTCCAGATAACATCTCTATCATAGAATACTGTAAACACGTCCTCTATTTAAGTCTGCTAGAATATCTGTTGCATTGAATTGTTCCTAAGTGGACCCTTCGTGATTGCTATACGCAGGATCCAGATAGGCCCAAAAGGCAGGGTTTGAAGAAGGAAAGGGAAGAAAATGGATGGGTTAGAGAGCTTACACAACAATACTTGAACTTCAAATGGGGGATATAGGAGCTCAAATGAGAGGAAAAAACGGAAAGGGTAAAGAGTAGGTGTTGCTGTGAACGATGGATGTGGATGGGTTGTGGCCGAAAATGAGGGATTGGGCAATTGGGAGAGAGATTTGAGAGAGAAAATAATAATTTTTGGAGAAACGGAGAGCTTGGAGATGTAGTTGAGAGAGAGAGGGCAAAACGGACGTGAAACAGGGGCCCCCACAAAATTTGGTGGGCACTACACGTGCCTAGAGGTCGGGCCGACCATGACCAGCACCGGTCCGACCAGCCCGACCCATCCTGACCGCAGTCGACCGCGATGACCGCGGTTCCGCCGGGGTCCACCGGACCAGCCACGGTGCCTCCACGGTAGGGCGGTGTTCACCACCCTCCCAAGGTGCCAAAGACGCCCCGGGTTCACCATGAGTCCCCCCGGATTTCATAGTGTGGCCCCCGACTCCATTTGAGACATTTTCGGGGCCAACTTGCAAACCGGAATGAGTTTATATGACATGTGGCATATGATTTTGGGGTAGGAGGAGATAATCTATCCAACTAACCCATTTATTTGGTTAGATTCCATAGTTTGAATGGTCAAAAGTCCAATTTGTACATATATTTACTATTTATAGTAAATTTTTGTTTAAGTACTGTTCTTCATCATTTATATGTTAGAATTTATATCTGGTATAAAAGGATTTTAGAAAAAAAAATTAAAGAATGAAGTGGTAAAAGGAGAGATTTTGAAGGAATTGGATAAAAAAGGGTTCTAGGCTTTGAGATGAAGTATAAGGTGTTTTGGTTGACCCACAACCTAAGGACATTCATTTCTAGGGAACGACTCAAACCTGTCGGCTGACGGTCTAGAAGTGATTCAGGATCGTTTCGCGTGATCATGGGTGTATACGAGCCCAATCTCAGCGGTCGATTGTGGTCGGTTTCGCCGTTCGACGAATTTAAAAAATTCTAAGTTGGTTTCTACGTTCCGTCGCTCCCTCTTAAGTCAGAGTGCGTCGTGTGACCATAACCCAGGTCCGGTTTAATCCAAATCATGCTCTGATACCATCTTGTAATGCCCTGAAAATCGGAGGTTTAGCATAAACTCAACTGCCGAGTTCCAACGCATCACTTATACAACATAATGAATGATAATTGAATGTTGTCTATAGTAGTGCATTGAACATGAGTGAGATTAAGCCAAAACAACATATCATACTCCAAAGACAAGTAAGATTGCAAGCGGAAGACTGTGATAGATATATAAAATATAAAAACTGTGGTGAGTCTCCAAAGTGTGATAATGTTACTAGGTTAATGAATTACAAGTATAATTTCAAAATATACCAAGTTGCAGAAGTATATGTCTTCTATCCAAATACCATAGCCCCGTCAATGCAATTCCAGGTCTTCATAGACCTGTCAGAGAGTTACATGTAGGAGAACTTCTCCTCAACAGCATGTAGCAGTCCGGCTCTACTTCATAAGCATCACCATCACCTGCAGCTAAGACAGTCTGGTTGGTGTTGCAAGCACCGTCCCGTAACGTAGGAGTGAGTGATCAATTCAGTGTAACAGTAAAGGATAGGTTAACATGTTATCAAAACAGTCAAGCAGTAATGATAAAGCAGTACAATCGAACAATCCTAACTACTCTTATTAATGCAAGTATGAAATGCAGTCATGATGCATGCCCTCACCAACATACTCCCTCATGCGGCACCATCTGACGTTTGCGGCATGCTTTCATTCCTCAGTGCTCCACATCTTCCAGGCACATGCAGTGCGATGATGAGCATGATTACCGAGTTGTTATTAGTCCATTTCAAACAGCAGGATTGGGAAACTAAGGTACCTCCTTGTATCATTCCCAAACATGATCCATTCTAGGGTCATCAAACCTAGATAATCTCATACGATAGTGTTGTTCTAGGGCGCTGCAAAGGTTGTCAGGGCTGTTACACGTAACCGTTACACCACTACCCCATCACCTTTTTAACAGTTCATCACTAAATTGATACAGGTCTAGTTCATACTCTATACACAGCGGCAAAACTCGTCGCCTCACCGCAAATTCAGAGTATGCTCGAGGTCACTACAAAGGGCTCATCACCAATCAGTGTAGGCTGACAGCTCGAATACAGTGTCCCATACCACTGTATTCGGTTCACGAGTCTGGTTGCTCAATGGACACTACGGGAAGGCACGTGGCCCAGCTAAGCCGACAGCTCGACCACTGTATCCCATACCACCATGCCCGGCTCATGAGTCTTAGCGGATCGAGGTACCATGGTTAAAGGGATTTCAATGGTAAGTTTGGTACCCTAGGTTCAAGCAATAGCGTCTAAACATGGTGAACATACATTAGACACATCGGGTTGCTTGACGAGTCAGACTAGCACGAGCGCATAATCAACTGAATGATATGAAGTGCATAAGCACTTCGTGTGGCCCAACCACTGTCGCCAACCGAAGTACGACTCGGGTTCGTCAGATACATCCTACGTGGCGAAATGAATCTCAACCACGAATTCAATTCCGTTACCGATTGTCTGGACTATAATCATAGCCCCAATCACAATCAATCCTTATTCAGAAGCATGTGGAGTAAAGCATAATAATCAAAGTAATTCAAGCATGTTAACAAACATGTCATAAAGCATGTTACAAAGCACAATATAAACAAGAAATACAAACACATATGTTTCATAGTAAGCGATTAAATTAAACAACCAATCATAGAGGAAATCATATACATCCTAAGGTAGTTGAGAATCCTATCTCAACACCACCTAAAGCACCATCATCCAAGCACTTACTCTCACAAACATTTTCACAAACACTTAGAATACACTATTTCAACATACATAGTGTATACTAGCAAAAACATGTATTAGGGCGAACCCTTTCGCCAAGTAAGTATTATACACATATATAATATGTTCATATAGCAAATAATCATGGCAATCACAGTTCTAAAATTTATTCGTATACGGTACTTTCTACAAATACCTAGAATACACAAAATTCCATATTCTTCGTATTTAATCGAAACAGAAAACAGACAGCACTTTGTACATGTGCAATTGCATGCAGATCATGAATCTATTATTATCTGACATTGAAAGTGTTGAAAACCATAACCTATACACCTAAAGTCCGCACCTTTTGTCGGTAAGCTTGAACCGAAACCAGTTTGAACCCAACGCCTTTGTCTGCGGCGATTTGGCAACCTATATCAGGGAATAGGTTAGCTATTCCACAAGACACACTACCTAGAACTCTAAAACAGGTTAGGGTTAGGTTTTATTACCTAGGAACGGAGCCGGAATCGCCGGGAAAGCGATTAGAACGAGGTAGTTGAACACGTATAGCAGCAGGGAAGCATGGCAGGGAGATGCTCCCACTTCTCTCATACTTTCTCTCTCTTCTCCTAGGTTTTTTCTCAAATTCGTATGGTTGAATGAGAGAGGGTTTTAAGGTCCTTATATAAACCTCACCGAAATAGACTTCATGTCAAGGTATACTTAGGTTATATCCAAAGTGAATCAGTTTCAGCTCAACAGAGGACTTCTGGCGGCCCCTTTTCTGTGTGCGGTCGGACTTAAGCTCACTAACACTGGATCTAGGTACCATTAAGTTTTCATTCCAGTAGGGTTCTCAGATCATGCGTGGCGGACCAGTTTCAGTTCAACGGTCAGCGGATCTCGATCAGAGATTCCAAGTACATGGATATGTTTGGGGAAATATCCTTGATCCGAGGGTGTAATTTGGTCTGATTCTGATGGTCAGGTTGCTCAATACTGAACCGCAAGCGTCACATGCTAGATTTCATAAATCCTTATTTATTTTGGAATTATTTTCATGTTTCTCACACTCCTCGCTTCGGACTCAAGCGAATTGCACTGGGACACTATCTGGATTTGATTTCTGAGATGGTTGTCAAGCCCAGCAAGGCGGTCCTTAACTTCGTTTTAATCGGACTTCCGACGTGCGGTCCAGATCTGATACGGAGTTTCGAGATGCTCCCGAGAGCAGCCGGGTAATGAGATTGATCCTAGATTTTAGGGTAATGTAGCGTAAATGATTCTACAAGTTTTGGGTCTTGCAGATCGTATTTAAAGCGATTGGTGTTAATTTCACAGGTACTCTAGTTTAACACTGGCTAATTCTCGCCTAATTTCTAAAGGATTTAGTCTTGTATGATTTCTATCTGAGGTGGTACTTAGTCTTTTGTAGTAATATTTAGTTTAAGTATTGTTCTTCATCACCTAAACTTTAAGATAGTGTCTAATGTGAAAGTACTTAGAAGGATTTAAAGAACGAGGTGGTGAAAGGTGAGATTTGTGAAGGAAATGGGTTCAAAAGCGGTTTTAGACTTTGGGATTGAGTTCTGACAAGTTAATAAGGTGTTAGGATTGACCCATTGCCTAAGAACGTCTAATTCCAAGTTGGCAAAAATCTGGGATGTTACATTATAAGCATCTTGAAGATCTTCTTCATTTTCACGATCACTATTCAGATTTTCTTCACTGGTTGAATCATCATTATCTGAAAAAGCGAACTTGGATAGAGTCATAAGGGCTTTAACATCATTACCCGACTCGGTTTCAGAATCATCTGACTTAGAGAAAGCTTCAGAGCAGGAAGATTCATCCCTTGTCACTAGAGCTGGGCATCAAATCGAGTCGGATCGGATTGGGTCCAACTCAACTCGGTCCGGATTCTACATGGCTTGACCCAAACTCGATCCGATCCGGGATCGAGTCTAGGTCGTCTGACTCGATCCAATCTGATGCATTACTAATCTGACCCGAACCGAGTCCAACTCGTTTAGAAAAACCGAATTGGATCGGGTTGGGTACCGTTCGGATCAGAAGAGAGAGTAGCTGGTGGTGGAGTATGTGTTATATCTAAACCGTCCATTCATTTAGAGAGCTTGTCTTAAGGCTTCAGCCGAAAAATAAGACAGATCTAAAGATCAGTTGGACCACACTGTAAAAAACAGTGAGGGATTGATCGTTTACCATTGAGACCCTTTTCAGATCAAAGAAGTTTCGGAGTTTTTCCACTTCATTTATGTATTTTTAAAATTATTAACGAATTAGATGGAAAATAAACATTATGGTGGGGCCATGTAACTTTGATCTTATTTGAGCCGTTCGTACAACTCGGAGCTCGAGGAGCGTACGCGCTCGTCTTCGTACGACATGTATCTACAACAGGCCGTAACCCCTGTGTAGCTTGCGTGTGGCCGCGGGAAATGGATTGGCTAGTATACTCCCCCTACACAAGCCAATGGCTGGTGGTCGGTGCTATGTGGGCCCCAACATGATGTATGTGTTTAATTCATTCCGTCCATCTAATTTACAGATCATTTTAAGATATGAGTCCAAAAATGACATATATCCAAATCTCATGTGGACCACATTACAGGAAACAATGTTGAATAAGGGTCAACTGTTAAAAACATTTTAGGGCCAATAAAAGTTTTGGATCAAGATGATCTTTGTTTTTTCTCTTCATCTGGGACCATATGACCTAATCAACGGATTGGATGTCAAATAAACAATATAGTGGGCCTTACGAGGATTTTAATGGTGGATATCCAATCTCTATTGTTTTCATGTGGTGTGGTCCACCTGATATTTATATTCCTCTAATTTTTGGGACCAAGCCATGATATTATCGTTAAAAATGGATGAACGGAATGGATGAAAAGCATACTCATGGTGGGGCCCACAAAGCACCGACCACCAGCCGTGTGGGATGCAGATTAGCTACTGACAGGTTTAGTAGCTAGACTCGCTGCCGAAGTGACGTGACCAAGTTCTGTGGGACCCACCATGGTATATGATTGTATCCGCACCATCCATTCATTTGGAGATATCAATTTAGGGCAGGAGCCAAGGAATGAGTCAGATCCAAAGCTTAAATGGACCCCACCACAGAAAACAGCGGAGAGAGTGACGCCCACCATTAAAATTTTCTGAGGCCCACAAAAGTTTCTGATCAAACTGAAATTTGTGTTTTCCCTTCTTTCATGTCTATCTTAACTTCTAAACACGTTGGATCTCAAATAAACATCATAGTGGACCTTAGGAAGGTTTTAACGGTAGAGTCACTCTTCCCACAAATTTCTATGGTGGGGTCCGCTCCAAATCTAGATCTTACTCATTCTTTGTCTCATTGCCTAAAATGATCTCTACAAATTGATGGACGGTGTGGATACAACACATACATCATGGTGGGTCCCACATAACCTGGTGACGTGACTTCATTAAGAGTCTTGCTGGCTACTCAACCTCTGTCACTTTTCAATTTTCATTTATATTGCGTGTGATGCAAGAAACCCGCTTGAGCTTATCCAGGTAACACGGGCCCACGGCTGTACAGTTGCCCAGATCTAAGCGTGAATGCAAGTGGGCCCACCGTGAACCCATTGTTTTTCCACATCGTCCATTCGTTTTTCCAGATCATTTTAGGGGTTGAACCCATTGTTTTGTTGGAGAGAATAGATGAGTGGTAGGAAGAGAATGAGAGGGGAGATTTTGCACATGAGAAAAATGACGGATCAGATCCAATCGGATCAAATTCCAGATCGGATCGGTCCGGATTGGTATTGAACCAATCTCAGTCTGATGAACGGTTGGATCAGACTGACCCTACTTGAACCGCACCGATCCATGCTGTCGGTTCGGTTTGAATCTGGTCGGATCGACCGGATCGGGTCAGATATGCCCACCTCTACATGTAGCCAACATACCTTTCTTTTTTGGTTTTATCCTTTTTAGGACATTTGTTTGCTAGATACCCATATTCATGGAAGTTGTAACATTGGCTATCTTTTAAAGATTTCCAAGTTTTAGATCTAGATCTTTTCTTTTCAACAGGTTTTTAAAAATCTACCCTCTTTTTACTTTTGAAAATTTTGTAAAACTTTTTAGCTAAAAGGGCCATATTAACTTTAGAATTTTCTAAATCAGAATTGTTATTTTCTTGAGAAATAATTTTAGAAGATTTAAGGGTGATGGATTTACCTTTAGGAGTTTTAAAGTTTAACTCATAGGTCTGTAAGGAACCAACTAATTCTTCTATCCTCATATTATCCGTATCACGAAGTTCTTGGATCGCAGTCACCTTTGAATTGAACCATTCAGGGAGTGAGCGTAGTATCTTTACACAGACTTTACTTTATGAGATTCTATTACCAAGACCCCACATAGAGTTTACAATGTCATTTAATCTTTTATAGAAGTCCATGAAAGTTTCACTTTCTTCCATACGTATTTCCTTAAATTTAGTTGTGAGGATTTGGACTTTAGATTTCTTGACAATTGTTGTTCTCTCGTGTGTCATTTCTCAAATATCCCAGGCTTGCTTTGCAGTATCACATGATATAATTCTTTTGAATTCATCCGGTGATAGTGCGCAAGTAATTGCATTTAAAGCCTTTGCATTGGCACTACACTCACTTTTCTGAAGAGCGGACCAAGAAAAAAAGTAAGACTTTTATCGTTTTAGATCCATCAGTGCCAGTTACTTCAGTGGTAAGAGGGGTCCAATTGGTCAATGTGCCTTGCCACACGCTCTCATCCATGGATTTCAAGAAAATCCTCATTCTGGCTTTCCAATAGGCATAATTGGAGCCATCAAATGGTGGAGGCCTAGTGACTGAAAGGCTATCAAAATTTGACATCTTAAAAAAGCTCAGATCGATTAGTTCAGGAAATTAATCCAAAAACAAATAAAGCGAGCTATTAGGCTTTGATACCACTTGAAAAGGCCGATCTAAGAGTCCTGGGGGGGGGGGGGTGGTGAATAGGACTATGCCAAATTAAAAATTTTAATGCGGAATTAAACAAATATAAATAAAGATAGCACTTAAAACAATCTCACAATACTGAAATGAATGACAACCTCAAATGTACAAGTATTGAGAGGTTGATATAGATGTTGTTCTAAGGACAACCTTACACCAAAAACCAATGGTTTATGGTAGAACAAGAAAGGTCTGTGTATCAAAATCTCAAACTAATATAGAAGAATAAATAAATAAATAAATAACAAAGAATTAAACTAAGCTATTACAATATTCTCACACTTGCATAAAAAGATTACAACATTCTTCCACAAATGCATAAAAGGAAATTACAACATCCACACAATGCCACAATCAATCAATCACCACAAAACTAGAAATTATAATGGTTCGCTTGTGTGTACACCTACTGTTTAGAAAAACAGCCACACAACTACTCCACTCCCAATATCCTCACACAGTGGATATCAGCGTTCACTATAAAATAGGTTTTTAAAGGTTCACTTAAAACCTTCACAATTGTGTCTTTCAAGTGGGCTTACACAATTCAAAAAACCCCACACTTTGCGTTTTCTGGATCACTTCAGACAAATCAAAAGAAAGAGATTTTTCTGGCATAATCTCAAAGAAACCAAAAGAAAGAGATTTATAAAACAGTAAAATACTTATCTGGATATTCTCCTTTGATGAAGCCCGGTAGAACTGATTCGAAGTAGATGTTCAACGTAGATGTTCAATGTCCACACTCACTTATGAAAAAGTTCTAAGTTCTAAATGATTTTTAGATTAAATCACCTTGGGCTTGCTTGATTTGATTTTGATTCCAAGAAAGGGCAAAACAAAAATCCCTTCTTCAAATATAATTGGAATATAGAATCACAAAATCAAATACAAAAAGATAATTAAAGAGAATATTAAATGAGCACTAAATAGTTAAGAATATCATTAACTTATCTCTCAGAGTGGTGTCTTGATTTAACTTGAATTGAATGAAAAACTCTGAAAATTGTGCTCTATTTATAAGTGCAGAAACTGTTCACTCGACTGGTCCAGGGGACAGCTCGACTGATTGAAGGACCAACAAACATTTGAAAATTCGAGTGCATAAGATAAAACTGTTCCACGTCTGGTCGAGTGGCTTCCATGGCCGGTCGAGTGGCCTGCACGATCGGTCAAACCCTGCTCTTGACTGGTCAGGTGGGACCCATTTTAGTTGCTGGACTTTAAGTCGAGCCTGCTCGACTGGTCGAGCACTGTTCACTCGACTGGTCGAGCAGTCTCTAGGATTGATCGAAGATCCAACAAAAAAATTTTCAAAAATAAGTAACAAACCTTGGACTGGTCGAGCCAGTACTAAGACTAGTTGAACATAGGTTAAGACTAGTCGAGAAATAGCCTATACACTTATAAAGTGACCGAATTAAAGTATGCAATCAATATGACCTAACTTACGGTCAATCTAGGGTCATTCATACCTTATAAGCGATGTTTGAACATTGAAACATCTTTTGCTTTGGTTGATAGTTGATCTTGACATACGTGAAGCTTGACATCTTAAAGTATGTTGAAACTTGAACTTGTAGCACTTTGAAGCTTGATTTTGAAACACTTCGAAGCTTGAGCTTGAGGTACTTTGAGTTTCATTTCACCTTGAGCTTTTGAGTACCAAAGTAAAGTATATTATCTTGACTTAGATGAAGCTTTGAAAGCTTGAACTAACACTTGATGTTGTACTTGAAGTCTTATACTTGTGATGCTTGAATCTTGAAATGGATCATCTTGAACTTGTACTTGAATATTAAAAATGGAACATCTTGAATTTTGAAGACGAACAAAACAAGATACAGATTCCAACAGGTTTTGGCACTCCAAAATTTGACAATCATAGGAGCTAGAGAAACATAACACTTGCACTATTGAATGTCTCCTTTTAGACTTGTCTATGGGAAAGCTTGCCACTTGCCTATGGAGTTGGAACATAGTGCCTACTGGGCAATCAAAAATCTAAATTTCAATTTGGACAACGCTGGCTCGCTACGCAAACTTCAGTTAAATGAACTCGAAAAAATCCGGAATGATACGTACGGGAACTCGAGAATTTACAAGGACAGGATGAAGACGTTTCATGACCAACACATTCTTTGGAAATCATTCACGTCAGGTCAAAAGGTCCTCTTGTATAATTCTTGGTTACATCTCTTTCCGGGTAAACTTCGAACTCATTGGACCGGCCCTTTCACTGTTATTAATGTTTATCCTTATGGGGCTGTCGAGATTTGGAATCCAAACAATGGCAATGAATTTAAAGTAAAGGGACATCGATTAAAGCCATTTGTTGAGAAATTTGATTCAGAGGACATGTACATACCTCTAACTGATCCTGTGTACCAGGATTGATCTCCTAGTCTGATGGAGGTATAGGTAGGTTTACTGCTTTCATAGGACTAGAGTAGTTTGCTTTATGCCGTTCTAGGATAGTTAGCTTTATGCTGTTAGAATAGTTTTCTTTTCAGTTGTTATAGGATATTTTGCTTTTTGTTGGTTTAACTCTTTTGCTGACTCACTTTCACACTGAGTTCTTTTTGGAAAAGCCTCTTGATTTCTTCCTCAGGTACTACCTTTCTATCACTTCTCCTTTATTTTTGTTGTCTCATGTGCATTGCATGCTTATATCTTTTACATTGAAGACAATGTAGATTTTAGGTTGGGGATGGGAGATTAGGTTACCTAATAGTGTTTTCTCAGTCTTGAGCAAAATTTGTGAAAATGTTTTTAAATTTTTTTTGAAAATTTTGTGAATTCGAGTGATTTTGAAGGTCATCCTTGATTTAAAAGTATAAGATACTTAATGTTGGTGATTTATGATTCTTGGATTCAGTTACCTGTTAGATTTCACAGTTAAGTTCGAATTATTAATCCATGATTAGAAGTTTTAAACATTGATTGAGTCATGATTTCACATGTCACATCTAGCTTGCACATTAAGGTTTAGTTCGATATTGAATTATTAACTTGGTGATCATTAAGCATGGAAGGAACCAACCTGGGGAATTTGTCCATCATGTTCATGAGTAAAAAAAAAACAATGTCATCAAAAATGGCTACCTATTAAAGATCTTTAAAAAGGTTGACATAGCGTGAAACTATCGATAAAAAAATCGAAAGCTAGACAAATAAAAAGGTTAAACTGTAAGGCAAGTTTCAATTTAGGTTGGGTTATCCGGAATGCTCTTTTTGGTTATCAATGTTATCATGAAAATTGACGATTGGCCCTTGAATTGTGATAAATCGAGGTTGCACTATGCACCCATGGAACTCAATGTTTAGAATTGTTCTAATTGAGGGACTAATACTTTGAACTTGACCATGAAGTTTAATGTGCGCTTGAGTTTAGGAGAAGATAATACTCAACATTAATGCATCTTAGAATTCTAGTATCTGAATTGTTTTTAAAAAACCACTTGACTTTATAGAAATTGTCCTATAATTTTTAAAATATTTTTCATATACTTTGCTCGAGACTAGCAAAATGCTAGTTGGGGATTGTGTTAAGGGTCAAATATTGCATATTAGACCCTAATTATTACTTGGTTTTATGAACATGATAATTTTAACGCTCCATTTTAATCATGTTTGTGTTGCAAGGTGAATTTAGGAGCTTGGACTGAAAAGTGTACTAAAAGCATAGATCTGATGCTCAAAAATCACCAAGGCAAGGGACAGATCTTAAGAGATCAAGATTGAAGAATTCACACGCTAACGATTTGAGAAAATCAAGTGATTGAAGATAAAGAAGCCTGAGAATCGTTCTGAATGCAAGATCACAGGGTTCCCACCATCCGTTTGGCAAGAAACTTTATATCCGACCTGAGGATCATAAAGTAACTATACACGTAAAATTTCAGCAATTGGATCTTTATGGAAGTGGCCAAACGGAAAGATTAGCCACAAAATACCAATTTGGGGCCCACCCGATCTTTGGATATGCTTCAAACTTGGGCTCAACCCCTTAAATTGGGAAGAATGGATGAACGGAGTAGATTCCTCAAAACATCACTATGGACCCCACCTTGAGTGGAGTGTGCACGCAACATACAAGTGCACTTGCAGTGCACCAAATCATGGGAGTCGGTTAGCGTGCCTGACCCGACTCACTTCTCCATTATGCATGCAGCGAGTGGACGGGGTTCCACTGTGATGCATGGTGGCCCACCTCCTTCATTCGTATGACCGATCTGAACCGTCCAATGTGTCCAGACAGTGAGGCCAACCAAACCTGTCACGCCCTAAACTCGGAAACCGTGCCCACGAAATTCTTGATCGCCGAATTCGGTGCCGACAGCCTCCGTAGTACCCCATTCTCGGCTCCCAGCGCCTATATGCCAAATTCCGATTCTGGGATCCTACAAGGAGGATTTTTTTGTACATTTATCTGTAATAAACATAACCACAAGTATACCCAAATCATAAAGCAACATCATCATCACATATCCACTAATATAAGCAGTTGAGTACAGTGCTGAAGGGAAATACATATGTTAAAAAATCAAAGCATCATAAGTCCGTTGCACGCTTCAAGCTCAATGCTGCTGCAACTTAGCGCCACCTGCACGCATCTATCGTGCATAAGCTTATAGAAAGCTTAGTGGGTGGTGAAAGTGTGTGTACAAGGTAAGTGTCAAGTAAGCAATATCAGAGTAATCAAAGTAAGCAGAAATACTGACAGACCCATAAATACCATCAGCCTTATCCAAGCTATGCAATGCAAAAACATAATAAACCAATATCATATACTGAGGAAGCAATGTAGATCAGTTATGCAATGCGAAGACAGTAAGCCAAATACTATGTGCTGAGGATGCAATGCAATATGTGATGCGAATGAAATGACCAAGCTGGAGTGTGAAGTCGGGATGATAGTACGTCGTATCGCAGGCTACGGGGTCCATCACAAGGGACTTCTATCCAAATCAGTCCCATACCTAAATTTAGATAGTCAGACTCGATGTGGTAAACTCCTGATCTCAGGTTAGTTGCGCGCTCAACCGAGATCCTGGCCATGCGAAGGTATACAACAATTAGATGCGCACCACCAGCCTGAGTGAATAGTGAATGAAATGAATGCATGAATATGCAACTCCTACTCAATAAACCCACATATCAGTATGGTTCTTCTCTGGGAAATCACCGGGGTCTATTACACTCCAAACCAGATTGCCGCCCCATCACGTGCAACATGGTGAGTGAAAGAGACCTCACTATCCGCTTGCCAATATTGGGCCCGGCTCGTCGATAGCGGACCCATTCCTTGAGCTGGTCAGACTCAGCCTAGCATTGCCCCCTCCTCTTAGGCAGGTAAGGCCATACCCCCTTCCAACCGACCATAACACAGTGGGAGACGCGGCTTAACGGTATACGACCCTCATGCGCTCACACATCCACTCAGTCTAGACGTTGGAGCAACCTCTGGAACCAAGAGGGTTTAGGAACTTTCACCCAGGGATATCTATAGCACCCCATGTAGAACAGATTTTTGATGTCCCATCTGGCCATCCACGAAATACCTGTGAAGGCTATGACCCTGATGTCGCTAGGGCGTACGGTGGTCATGTCACACAAATGTGAGATGCATGAGTCACACAGTCTAATCATGCATCAATCTTGCGTATACCGTGCTCCCATATGGGCCAACTCCATCTATCAGGGAGCCCCATGAACAACCTGCCCTATGGCATATGCAATGGTCAATCACCTCTCATAACAAACATGCAGATGATGCGTATGGGCATGTATTATGATGTTATGCTATCACATACTCATAATCAGTATCAATAACCGACCTTAATAATCGGCATCGACATTCGGCCTCGACAATGTGGACATTTAACTAACATTGCCCCCAGGGGTGGTCCACATAGGGTCAAACATGTAGTGGACCCATGGCCTCACAAAGGGCCTGATATACAACACTATGGGCCTCACTCAAGAGCTTAATACACATCACGATGGGCCTTTCACATGGGCCTAACATACATCACAATGGGCTCCATCGCCTAGCCCTCAAATGCATCACAATGGGCCTCATCACATAGGCCTCATATACATCACATTGGGCCTTAAACACAAGCTGAATACACATCACAATGGGCCTCAAATATAGGCCGCATATACATCACACAGGCCGAATACACATCACAATGGGCCTCAACTACGGGTCGCATATACATCACATAGGTCTCGACAATCGGCCTTGGCAATCAAAATCGGCCTCGACAATCGAAATCAGCCTCAATAATCGAAATCGACACTCGGAATCAGCCTCAACACTCGACCTCGACAATCGGAATCGGTCTCGACAATCGAAATCGGCCTATACAATCGGCCTCAACAAATCAGAATCAGCCTCGATATTCAACCTCGACAATCGGAATCGGCCTATACAATCGGCCTCGACAAATCAGAATCGGCCTCGATACTCGGCCTCGACAATCAGAATCAGCCTATACAATCGGCCTCGACAACTCAGCCCGATCACTGTCACACTCATGTGTAGCAGGAGGAGAGCCCTCATCAGTGTCTTGGGCCTCCTCTTCTTCTTCCAGCTCTTCCTCTTCCTCACTTCCTTCTTCATTGCTTCCTTCCTCACCTTCTTCATCTTCACTCCCCTCATCCGCGTCACTTTCTTCCTCGTCCTCAGATCCATCACGTCGTTGTCGCGGCCCAATCTTCATGTTGGCGAGTGTGGTGTCATTGATAAAGTGAATCAACACCACCTCATCAGGGCCAAGTCTGTAGCCAAACTCGCGAGCAAGCTTGCATATGAGTAGGCCAAATGGGAGTGAATTAGCTGCCCTTGCAGAATGGGCAGTCAGGACTATTTGACGTAGGATGAAGGTAGGCAGGCACAACTTGTCCCTCTGCGCAGCACTGAACAAGAAGTCCACCATCAAGCGCGTGCACTCGGTGCGATTGCTCCACCTAGGATACACATTGTATGCGAATATGTGGTGGAGTAGGCCGAAATCAGGAGTCATCTTAGTCGCTGGGAGGCAATTGCCTTGGTTCCAGTGGACTAGTCGACCGCAAAGAAATCGCGTGCGGTGATCTCTTTCTCGCGCACTCCTGAGATTCTTCTCACTAGCATGTGCCTCACCACACTACATCCCTATGATCCGAGCTGTCAGATCGACATCGACAATAGCTTCCTGCCTTCCCACGGGAATCTTAAACTGCAGAGGCTCGAACCGCATTCTCATCGCACATGCCTTGCCCTCAAATATGGGACCACATCCAGCGTCTGACAGGTGGTCCATCAACGGATATAGCCCAAAAAGCTTCTCGTCTACATGTGCTTCGAAAAAAGCCCTACGGCCTTCAAATCTTTCATGTGCAAAGTCCACCAGTAGAGCTCTTTGGAGAGGAAGTTGGGGATCAAGATCCCTCTTCGTCTTCCACTCTCGAGTGGAGCTTGTACTTGCCCTAATGCCCGATTTCTTCCTTGGACGGGTTGGACGGCTAGGCCCAACTTCATCTGTGGAAGCCCTCTTCTTTCCCACGCGGGAAAGAAGTGTGGAGAGGGAGAAAATCATAGCCATGAGCTCAAAAAGAGCCATGGGAACCAAATAACCTTAGGAAGAAGGTGGATTGGGAGTTTTTTTTTTTTTGAAATATGAGACATAAAGCTATGGACTTTGTGCTCAAATGAGTAGGAGATAAAGAAAATGGGAAGTGTAGAAGGTGGGTTTGAAGAGTATAATGGTGGGTGGATAGGTAATGAAGAAGAAGGAGAAGGTAGGAGAATATAGGGAGGATTTGAGAGAGAAAAATGAGAGTTTTGGAGATTTGGAAAGCTTAGGAGGGTAGAAATGAGAGAAATGAAGCAAATGGGGGTGGTATAGGGGTCCTCACATGATTTCGTGGGCCCCACTTCCATGTACACGTATTGGCCCGACCGGTCCAGCGCGGCCCGACAGGCCCATTGCTTGTGGTCGGCAACGCATCGTCGGCCGCTGGACAGTGGGGTGATGGCTCACCCTAGGGGCGATGCTATCCCCCCGGGGTGTCGGATATGCGTGGGACCCACCTCGAATCCTCCCCTGATTTGCGTCGTTTGGGCCTTCGAGTCCGTTTGAGGCATTTTTGGGTCCCATCTCACGGATATTCACGCTTTTCGGGTCTTTCGAGTGTGGAATGCACCTAATTGTCGTCTAAACACGTCGATTGACGGTCTAGAGGGGATTTGGGATCATCTCACATGATCACTGATGCATACAGGTCAAATTTCAACTGTCTACTTCAGTCAATTTCGTCGATGGGCGAAACTAGGAATCCTAGGACTGTTTATACGTTTGATCGCACCCTCCTAAGTCAAAATACCTAGTGTGCGTAGTGTGACCATAACCCAGGTCCATTTTAATCCAATCATGCTCTAATACCAACTTGTAACGCCCCAAATTTCGAGGGTAGAGCAAAAGCCCAACTCTCGAGATCCGTCGCATCACTTATGCAACATAGATAATGATGATTAAATGTTGTCCAGTTTAGTACATTTAAACATGAATGAGATTATACTAAATGAACATATCATACTCCAACGACGATTAAATTAAGCAAGCAAAAGACTGTGATAGATATATAAAGCATATAAGTGGTTGTAAGTCCTCAGAGTATGAACGTGTTACCAAGTTAAATAATTACATGTATAACTTCATAATGTACAAAATGATAAAGTGTAATGTCATCTAATCCATATCCCTGTAGTCCCGGTGACGCAACTCTAGATCTACATAGACCTGCCAGAGAGTTGTAGGTAGGAGAACTCCTCCTCATCGTCATAGAAGGCATGCTCCGTTTCGTAAGCCTCACCGCCATCTAAAACTATAACAGAGTCTGATTGGTGTTTTAAAACACCATCCCAGAGTGGGAGTGAGTGATCAACTCAGTGGAGCTATAAGGTAAAGGTTAACATGTTGTCAATTTAGTCAAGCAGTAATGTTATAGCAATACAACAATCATGTCCTAATTACTCTTGTTAATGTAAGAATGGTATGCGACAATGATGCATGCCCTCGCCTGCACTCCCTCAGCGACATCATCTCATGATTGCGCATGCAACACTCCCGATAAACGTGCACTTCCTCGTCAAAGCACATACAATGCGGTGCATGATCGTGTTAGCCAAATTCTTATTTAGGCTTATTCATACAGTAGATTCGGGAAGCTAAGGTACCTCCCTTATATCATTACCCAAACAATGATCCATTTAGGGTCATCAATCCTAGCCAATCACATATGATAGGCAAGTTCATGTCACTACGGGAGGCTTGTACCCTCCGCATAGGCCTGTTTATACTCGAGGTCACTACGGAAAAGCTCGTCACCTTAACGTAGTTCTAGTGTATACTCGAGGCCACTACGAGAGGCTCGTCACCTGCTCGTAGGCCGACAACTTGAATACAGTGTCCCATACCACTGTATTCAACTCACGAGTTTGGGTTGCTCACTGGTCATTACGGGGAGGCTCGTCACCCCAGCGTAGGCCAACAGCTCGACCACGGTGTCCCATACCACCATGATCGGCTCATGAGTCTTAGCGGATCGTAATACCAAGGTTACACGGGCTTTCATTGGTAAGTGGTACCTTAGATTCAAACAGTTGCGTCCATACATGGTAAACATACATTTAGGTCAATCGGGTTACTTGACAAGTTTAACTAGTACGCGCGTACGCTGAATTAGTCGACATGGAGCGCGTAAGCACTCCACATGGTCTAACCACTGTCGACAAATCATCGTACGACTCAGATTCCTCGAACGTATCTAATGTGGCGAATCTAGTTCGGCCACTCAACCAGGATCCATTGCTGATTGCTTGGACTACGTAGTAGTCCCAATCACACTCAAGTGCACTAAGTAATCACACGTGATAGTCAAAACAACATTTAACAAACCATTCAAATATAAATCTCATTCGAGCATTTTAGCGAACACATAGTGAACATATTACCATACATATGTATTTCATCCACAAATCATGTAGTAGTAAGGTAGGTTACATGAAAGAATTTATACACGTAGATAAGGTAGTTGAGAATCCTATCTCAACACCCTTAATAATTACAATTCGATAAACAATTACTCATTCAGGCATTTTATCAAACACTTAGCCTACACACTACTACGTACATACCCTAACTTAGTTATAGCTTATATTATAGCAAATCCTTTCACAAAGGAGTTATTATACATACAACAAATATGTATTCAAGATTAATAGTCATGGCAAGTACAAATCCAAATTCCATATTCATTCAAACATTTCAACAAACACATGGAATGCATTAAAGTCAACATAGTTCATATATATGTGTAACACACGAAAACCATCGTATCTAAGTACATGTGACAGTAATCAAGCCAGTCATAAATCATTACTGACATTGAAAGCCTTGAAAACCATAATCTAAATGTTTATAGTCCGTACCTTTCATCGGTAAACTCGTATCGAACTTAGTTTGAATATTACGCCTTTGTTTATGGCACAACGACAACCTATAACATGAAATAGGTTAGCTATTTCATCATTTATTCTATTTGGATACCTAAAACAGATTAGGGTTAAAATTTCTTACCCAGGAACGGAGTCGAAATCGCCAGAATAGCGACACGGGAGAGGCGATTCAGCACGTGGAGTGGTGGGAATGAATCCCGGCGACAAACCACAACTCTCTCTCACTTCTCTTCACTTTCTCCTTCTCTTTTCTCTCTTCTCTCTCCTAGGGTTTAGAAAATTCGTATGGAATGAGAGAGGGGTGGATTTAGGGCTTTATAAAGGTATAGAAGTGATATCAATGGCCCCAGGGCCATGGTATACTTAGGTTATAGTCAAAAGTCGTCTGTTTCGGGCCAACGAATCTCATCTGGAGGTCCATTGCCTGCTTACGGTCTAGGGAAAGTTCCCTAAGATGGATCTAGTGGAGCAACCGTGGAGGACCAGTTTCAGTTCAATGGTCATCATCACTCGATCAAGGCCACAAGTACATTGACATGTGTAGGGAAATTTCCCTGATCCGAGGTGGTATTTGGGTCAGATTCTAATAGTCTGAAACCTTAAACTTGGCTTGCAAGCGAACGACCCAATTCACTTAAGTTTGAGTTCATTTTCTAAAGATATTCGCATTTTTCACACACTTCGCTCCGAGCTCAAGTTGTGCGTTTTGGGATACTATTTGGACTTAATTTCTGAGATGGTTGTCAAGCCCAGTAAGGCGGTCATAACCGTATAGTTTCCCAGTAATCGAACTTTCGACACGCGGTCCAGGTCCGATACGGAGTTTCAATGCGCTCTCGAGAGCAACTGGGTTTTGAGATTGATCCTAGGTTTTTAGGTAATGTAGCGTTAGCGATTCTACTGGTGTTGGGTCTTGCAGTTCGTATGGAAAGTGGTTCAAGCTAATCTACCGATTAATTCAGTTCAGTACTTAATTAATTTTCATTTAATTTCTAAAGGATTCAGTCCTTAGTGATTTCTGCCTGAGGTGGTACTCGGGTCTTCGTACGGATTTTTCCGAGACGTTATAACACATCACAATGGGCCTCAAATATAGGCCGCATATACATCACACAGGCCGAATACACATCACAATGGGCCTTAACTACGGGTCGCATATACATCACATAGGTCTCGACAAACAGCCTCAACAATCAAAATCGGCCTCAACAATCGAAATCTGTCTCGACAATCGGAATCGACACTCAAAATCGGCCTTGACACTCAGCCTCCACAATCGAAATCAGCCTATACAATCGGCCTTGACAAATAAGAATTGGCCTCGATACTCGGCCTCGACAATCGGAATCGACTTATACAATCAGCCTCGACAAATCAGAATCGGCCTCGAAACTCGGCCTCAACAATTGGAATTGGCCTATACAATCGGCCTCGACAAATCAGAATCAGCCTCGATACTCAGCCTCGACAATCGGAAACGGCCTTGACAAATCAGAATCGGCCTCAGTATTCGGCCTCGACAATCGGAACAACCTATACAATTGGCCTCAACAAATCAGAATTAGCCTCGATACTCGGCCTCAACAATCGGAATCGGCCTATACAATTGGCCTCGACAAAACAGAATCGGCCTCGATACTTGGCCTTAACAATCAGAATCAGCCTAAACAATCGGCCTCGACAAATCAGAATATGCCACGATACTCGGCCTCGACAATTGGAATCGGCTTATACAATCGGCCTCGACAAATCAGAATCGGCCTCAATACTCGACCTCGACAATCGGAATCGACCTCGATAAATCAGAATTGGCCTCGATACTCGGCCTCGACAATCGAAATCGGCCTATACAATCGGCCTCGACAAATCAGAATCGGCCTCGATACTCAACCTTGACAATCGAAATCAGCCTATATAATCGATATATAAACAAGGCGGGGTCCATGGATGAACAGTCGATCAACCATAATATAAAGATCGGCCCTTGGATGTGGTTATATCAAATCCAATAGCACGGAGCCATCCGTCTATGGTGAATGGGGCCCACTTATTTGGTTAACCCACAAGAGAATGATGAGAATGGGCTTAACAAGGTTTAAGGGAAGGTCACAATGTGGACATCCAACCATCATTGCCCATCAATGTGGACATCTAACTAACATTGCTCCCAAGGAGTGGCTTACATAAGGGAACCATACACAACGTAACGGCCACACATACATCACATTGGGCCTCATTCATGGGCCTCTCATATATCGCATTGGGCTTCATACAAGGGCCTCGAATGTATCACAACGAGCCACGATGATGGGCCTCAGATACATCTCAATGGGCTGCGCCCATGGGACTCGGATATATCACAATGGGCCACGTCCCATGGGCCTCCAAGCTATCGCAATGGGCCTCATCAAATGGGTCTAATATACATCGCAATGGATCGCTCACACGGGCCTTCACATACATCAAGTCGAGCCTCATCACATGGGCCTAATACACATCATTATGAGTCGCATGACATAGGCCTAACATATATCACAATGGGCTACATGACATGGGCCGCACCAAAGGACTGTGTAGATATACAATACATATGTCACGGCGAGCCAATGGATATCTAGCCCATTGTAATGTCCTAAAAAAATTTGTACTAAGACCCGAGTACCACCTCAGGCAGAAATCACTCAGGACCAAATTCTTTAGAAATTAGACTTGTTTAACCAGGTGCTAAACTAGATTAGCTGCGAAATCCGCTTGATCCACTTTAAATACGATCTACAAGACCCAAAACTTGTAAAATCATTGACGCTAGGTTACCCTAAAATCTAAGATTAATCTTATTACCCAGTTGCTCTCGGGAGCACATTGAAACTCCGTATCAGATCTGGACCGCACGTCGAAAGTCCGATGGCCGCGAGACTAAACGATTAGGACCACCTTGCTGGGCTTGACAACCACCTCAGAAATCAAATCTAGATAGTGTCTTGGGGTTATTTGCTTGAGCCCGGAGTGAAGAGTGTGAGAAAACGTAGTTTTCTTTAGAAATGAAATCTAATTTAAGTAATCTGAGACTTGTCACTTACGGGCCAAATATAAGCAATCAGACCGTCAGAATCTGACCCAATTACACCCTCAGATCAGGAGAAATTTCCCATACATGGCAGTGTACTTGTAACCCTGATTGAGTTTTGGTGACCGTTGAACTGAAACTGGTCAGCCACATGCGATCTGGAAATCCGATTGGAATTAAAACTTAACTCGAGCTAGATCCATGGTCAGGGATCTTAAGTCCGACCTTTGGCTCAGGGGGGGGGGGGGGGGGGGGGGGGGCTCTCTGAAGTGCTCCTTTGAGATGAAACAGATGCCATTTAGACATAACCTAAGTATACCTTGGCCCTGGGCCTAGTTCTAACAATTCTGGGCCTATATAAGGACCTTAAACTCGCTTTCATTCACTCCATACGAATTTGAGAAAACCCTAGGAGAGAGAAGAGAGTAAAGAGAGAGAAAGTGAGAGTAAAGTTGTAGTCACTCTTGGGAATCGATCCCTGCTATTCTACGTGCCTATCCATCACTACCGTATCGCTTTTCTGACGATTCTGATTCCGTTTTCGGGTAAGAAATCCTAACTCTAATCAGTTTTAGAGATTCAACTAGTGTAAGTGATGAAATAGCTAACCTATTTTATGTCATAGGTTGTCGTTCTGCCATAGATAAAGACTTAGTGTTCAACTGAGTCCGTTACTCGCTTCTACGGCATAAGGTGCGGACTTTAAACGTATAGGTTATGGTTTTCAAGGCTTTAATGTCAGTTAATGATATATTACTGACGTGGATGCTATTGCACATATACAAAGTGCTGTCCGTTTCATTTTTTAGATATACGTTAACTATGTTGAATATACTATATTCCTCGTATTTGTAGAAAATACCGTATACGTATGAAATACGGATTTGTGCTTGCCATGATTATTTGCTGTCTATGTATGCTAGATGCATGTGTATCATCTTCTGGGTGAACGGGTTAGCCTAATACATGTTATATCAACATACGTTGTGTATGTTATTATGTGTAGCTTAGTGTTTGAGTAAAAGACTAAATGAGTATAGAATTTGCATTCGTGCTCGCCATGACTAATTGGCGTGGATTTATGATTGTCATATAGGTGACAACGCTTTGACGAAAGGATTTGCCCCTATATATATGATAACAAATGTATAATATGTATGATGGATGTGTGTAGTCTAAGTGTTTGTTGAAATGACTGAATGAATATAAAATCATGACCGTGGTTATGGGATGCAAGTGCATGATGACTATGTATGTGACAACTCCTTGTCGGAAGGATTTATCCAAGTATATGTTAAAAATTGACATATGTCATATAGGTTGATAGGTGTAGTATAAGTGTTTGATAAAATGTTTATATGAGTAAGTATTTGATGAATTGTACTGTATATGGGTGTTGAGATAGGATTCTCAACTACCTTAGAGATGTGTATGATTTCCTCCATGCAAGTTGTTTAGTTTAATTGCTTCCTTGTGAAATGTTTGTATTTGAATTTTCTGTATAAGTTGTGTTTTATAACATGCTTGTTAACATGTTTGCACTACTTAGTTAATTCTGCTCTGACTACTCTACATGCTTTCTGGTTTAAGATTGAATGTGATTGGGGCTATGCTATGGTCCAGGCAATCGGTAATAGGCTTTGAGTTCATGGCTGAGATTCATTTGTCACGTAGGACGTGTTTGACGAACCTGAATCGTACTAGAGTTGTCGGCAGTGGTTAGGCCACACGGAGTGTTTACGCACTCCATGTCGATCAACTCGATGTGCGCTCGTGCTAGTCGAGCTCGTCAAGTAATTCGATTGACCCGATGTATGTTCACCATGTTTGGACGTTACTGCTTGAACATAAGGTACCAAACTCACCAGTGAAAATCCCGTTAGCCTTGGTACCTTGATCCTCTAAGACTCATGAGCCAGACATGGTGGTATGGGACACCGTGGTCGAGCTGTCGGCCTACGCTGGGGCGACGAGCCTCCTCGTAGTGACCAGTGAGCAACCCAAACTCGTGAGACGAATACGGTGGTATGGGACACTATATTCGAGCGGTCAGCCTCCATTGGTGCAGCCTGGCTGTGGTCCCCGGTCGGGTTGGCGACGAGCCTTCGAAAATAGACTGCCAGTTGGTAGGGCGTTGGTGGAGTGACCTCGAGTACAATATAGGCCTACCCCGACACAGCCTGGCTGTGGTCCCCAGTCGGGTTGGTGACGTGCCTTCAAAAATAGACTGTCAGTTGGTAGGGTGTTGGTGGTAGTGACCTGAACTTGCCTATCGTATGTGATTAAGTAGGATTGACGACCCTAGATGGATCATTATTTGGGAATTGATATAAGGGAGGTACCTTAGTTTCCCAACCCTGCTGTATGAAAAGGACTAATAAGAACTTGGTAATCATATGCATGCACTGCATTACGTGTGCGTTCAAGCACTGAGGCAGTGTTGTTCATACGCGAACGTGAGATGAAGTCGCTGAGGGAGCGTAGGCAAGGGCAGGCATCATACATTCATACCACTCTTGCATTAACAAAAGTACTTAGGGATGTGTGATTTACTGCTTGATTGAATTGATAACATGTTAACCTTTGCTTTATTATTCCACTGAGTTGATCACTCACTCCCACGTTACGGGACGGTGTTGTACACACTAACCAGACCCTGTCTTGATTTCAGGTGACGACGTACCCCCAGAGGCGGAGCCTAATTACTATGACGATTAGGACGAGTTCTCTTACATGCAGTTCTCTGGTGGCTTCGCTTAGGCTATCCGGATCGACGGGGCTACAGGGTTCATCATTCTAGTTGGACTATGTTTGTAATATTTTGATTTGAAACTATTACATGTACATGGTGACTCAATGATGTATTCATACTCTGGAGACCGATTATGATCTTTAACTTATATACGTGTATTCATGTCTTTTAGTCTTCCGCTTGCGTTTTACAACTTGATCTGGAGTATGAATTACTGTTTGGTATAATCTCACTCATGATTAATGCACTAACACTGACAACATTGAATCATAAGCATATATGTTGCATAAGTGATGTTTTGAAACTCGGGAGTTGAGTTGCTACTCGACCCCCGATTTTCAGGGTGTTACACCCATGGACAGATGGAATGGATAAAACGCATATATCACAGCGGGCCCCACCTGTCCAAGAGACGGACATCAGAGATATACAATACATGTATCATTGTAGGCCCTTGGACGGTGTGAATATAGAATACGTACACTAAGGTGGGCCCCATCACATGGGTCTCAGATACACAATAGGTGGGACTTGTACATACAGCAAGTGGGCCTACTCATCATAGCTGGGCCTACCAACGGTCCAGCCAAAAGTGGCCTGGATAACATACACATCACAGTGGGTCCCACTAGGATGTGGGTGAGAGCTTAGATTAAATCTAAAATCATTTCAATAGTGGAAGGTGCAACATGTGTATCACTATACACTATCATCCTATTGGGCACATGACGCACCAGTGATGATCAGCACTGCCCAAACATTGTCCATGGAATCAGCACTGTCTAAACATTGTCCAGCATTGTCCAAACACTCTGGACGGTGTGGATATAAAACGTACATCGAGGTGGGGTCCACAGCATCGTCTAAAGGTGGTCCAGCACCGTCCAGACATTCTGGACGGTGTGGATCAAAATATACATCATGACTGGCCCCCCCACATCTGCTCCGTCAGAAATGAATGGTGTTGATAAACCACAGGTATCATGTGGGGCCTCGTCCAGATGGACGGACGGTGTGGATCAAACCCCTACAGCCAAGGTGGGACCCACAGAACCTACTGACGTCAGTCCAACAGCTATATTGCTGCTGGACGGACGGTGCAGGTAAACACATATATCATGGTAGGGCCTCACCAGCACCCGTCCGGGTGCATGGTGGATATAGAACTCATACGGCAAGGTAGGCCCCACCCCCATGGCAAAGCAGATGGACAGCATGAGTGAAACACATATCTCACGGTGGAATCCACCGTCCAGCAGACTGAGCGGTGTGGATTACCACATACATCAGGTGGGTCCCACAAGCATGGCCCACCAGAGATTTGAATCCACTTCAATCTTGGGTGGTGTGAGATGCACCACACGTGTGGCCTGGCTCCACCGTTTAGAAATGCTGGACGGTGTGGATATAGATACATCAAGGTGGTTGCCACCGTCCAGTGATCTGGACGGTGGATGCCACCGTCCACTGTCTAGACGGTGCATAGACCCATACATCATTGTGGTGTCCACCGTCCAGATCACTGGACGGTGGAGATGAGACACGTATCACAGTAGGTGGATGGAGGCATACATCACAGTGGGTCCCACATAGGACCCCATAATATAATATTATATTACAAATAATATATATAATATACATATATATTATTATATTACAAGGTATAACGTCCAGGCCATCAGACGTTGCTTGGCCAGGACGGATGAAAGACGTATATCATCGTGACCTGCACACAGAACAATCCAGATGGACAGTGCAGATTACATACATCAAGGTGGCCACCCACCGTCCAGAGAGAGATGGACGGGGTGGACAAATACATCACGGTTGGCCCCCACACATCGTCCAGATGGACGGTCTGGGCATAAGATACATATATAAAGGTAGGGCCCCACATAGACTGGACGGCCTTGATAAAACACAAAATCAAGGTGGGTCCCATCCCACACGTGCAACACGTGTGGGCTGGGTCCCACACGCTGCAATGGATGGAGATAACGCACACATTGAGGTGGTCCTACAGAACCAGCTGTGTTAATACAACAGCTGCGTCAAAACAGCAGCTATTGCTGCTGGGCAGCAGCAAATAGACGGTGTAGATTGGGTGGGTCCACACGCGATACCACATATCACTAAGGCGGGCCCTACGGCTGATGACCAGCATGGGTAAAACCCATACATCACATGGCCTCAAGGCCCGGACGGTGTGGATTTCACACGTACATCGCGTGGGTCCACAAATCAAGCTAATATTTGTGATTCCTTTTATCCCGGGCCTGCCAAAATCCAGCAGCAAGGTGGGCCTCATGATTGAACGGTCTGGTTCAGGTGGGCCACACTCCCTCCATCACAAAACGGGAGACAGAGAGAGAGAGACGGTGGAGATGTGACGGACCCCGCCACTATGAGTCCCTCATTGATACAAGGTATACATCGAGATGGGTCCCACCACATGTGGCCCCTCAAATGATCAAATCCACACAACAAAACAAAGAAAAACACCCACCTTTGATCTTCTCCTCCTCCTTCCGCCAAAGCATCCTAGAGCTTCAAAGGACGAACTTCAATTGTTGAGATTGGTTTTAGAGGGTGGAGATGAGAGATAGGAAGTGGGCCACACAAAGCTCTCTCTCATGGAGCTTGCTTGGACGTGGGTTGCTTCGGAGGAAAATGAGAGAGAGACATGAGAGAGAGGTGTGATTGATGTAAGAGGGTGATGGGTGAAAAGGTGAGTGATGGGTGATGTGTTCTTTTGACATGTGAGGGATGGGTTGCTTGAATTTGGGGTTGCTTAGGGATGAGATTTTGTACTTAACATGAAAGGTAATTGATGAGATATTTCTCTTCAGATTGCAACGCACGGTATTTTCCTCGAACTGAACACGGGCCCACATCTTCTAGCCAGGGTATCGCCTCGGTGCTCGAGATGCGGCATCACAACCGCGGCGACAGCGCGGTCGCACTGGTATAAGTCTCGGGTCGAGTCGACTCAGATATATGGGACACGACTCAGGATCGTGTGCAAATGCCGATAACAGATCGTGGGTCGCCAGAATTCGACTGGGAGGACTGCGAAAGCCTACGGAACGGTACGATCTAGGATACGGGCCTTATAGCTCCCCCACCTAATAAAAATTTCATCCTCAAAATTTACAGAATAGACAAGGGAAGAGGAAACATCATCAAGTATATAAGTCAAGGCATAATCAATCTACTAAAGGATGAAGATAACACTCTCTAATCTCAACCTCACCCTCCCAAGACGCATCATCAACTATATGGTGACTCTACTGAACCTCGGAGCCTGGATCAGAAATGATCGAAATCGAATACTATGCAGCCTTACAATCTTAACGGTAGGGAGCTATATCTAAAAATCTCCAAGTTATTCGAACTTGGGGATCTAAACATTCTAAGTTCTCAACAATTATAGGGTGAAGGGTAACTATCAGCAGATATGTGATATTATTTTCAGGTATTCCCAAGTTATGCTCTGATACCAACTTCTGTCACGCTCCAAAATCGGAAACTGAGCTCACAAAATTCCCTATCCCCGAATCCGGTGTCGACAGCCTCCGTAGTACCCCATTCTCGGTTCCCAGCGCCTATATGCCAGATTCCGATCCTGGGATCCTACAAGGAGAATTTTTTTTGTACATTTATCTCGTAATAAGCATAACCACAAGTATACCCAAATCATAAAGGCAACATCATCATCACATATCCACTAATATAAACAGTTGAGTATAGTGCTGAAGGGAAATACATATGTCAAAAAATCAAAGCTCTATAAGTCTGCTGCACACTCCAAGCAAGATGCTGCTGGAACCTAACGCCACATGCACGCATCTATCGTACATAAGCTTATAGAAAGCTTAGTGGGTGGTGAAAGTATGTGTACAAGGTACGTGTCAAGTAAGCAATATCAGAGTAATCAGAGTAAGTAGAAATACTGACAGGCCCATAAATACCATCAGCCTTATCCAGGCTATGAGATGTAAAAACATAATAAACCAATATCATATACTGAGGAAGTAATGTAGATCAGCTATGTAATGCGAAGACAGTAAGCCAAATATTATGTGTTGAGGATGCAATGCAATATGCGATGCGAATGAAATGACCAAGCTGGAGTGTGAAGTCGGGATGATAGTACGTAGTATCGCAGGCTACGAGGTCCATCACAAGGGACTTCTATTCAAACCATTCCCATACCTAAATTTGGATAATAAGACTCAATGTGGTAAACTCCTGATCTCAGGTTAGTCGCGCGCCCAACCGAGATCCTGGCCATGCGAAGGTATACAACAATTAGATGCGCACCACCAGCCCGAGTGAATAGTGAATGAAATAAATGCATGAGTATGCAACTCCTACTCAATAAGTTCACATATCAGTAAGGTTCCTCTCTGGGAAATCACCGGGGTCCATCCCATCGTGCACAACAAGGTCAGTGGAACAGACCTCACTATCCGCCTGCCAATATCATGTTCGGCTCATCGATAGCGGACCCATTCCTCGAGCTGGTCAGACTCAGTCTAGCATTGCCCCCTCCTCTCAGGCAGGTAAGGTCGTACCCCCTTCCAACCGACCATGACACAGTGGGAGACGTGGCCTAACGGTATACGGCCCTCATGCGCTCATGCATCCACTCGCTCTAGACGTTGGAGCAACCTCTGGAACCAAGAGGGTTTAAGGACTTTCACCCAGGGATATCTATAGCACCTCATGTAGAACAGATTTTCGGTGTCCCATCTGGTCATCCACGAAATACTGTGGAGGCTACGACCCTGATGTTGCTAGGGCGTACAGTGGTCATGTCACATAAATGTGAGATGCATGAGTCACACAGTCCAATCATGCATCAATCCTGCGCATACCGTGCACCCATGTGGGCCAACTCCTCCTATCAGAGAGCCCCATGAATAACCTGCCCTATGGCATATGCAATGGTCAATCACCTCTCATAACAAACATGCAGATGATGCGAATGGGCATGTATTATAATGTTATGCTATCACATACTCATAATCGGTATCAATAACCAGCCTCAATAATCGACATCGACATTCGACCTCGACAATGTGGACATTTAACCAACATTGCCCCCAAGGGGTGGCCCACATAGGGTCAAACATATAGTGGACCCATGGCCTCACAAAGGGCCTGATATACAACACCATGGACCTCACTCAAGAGCTTAATACACATCATGATGGGCCTTTCACATGGGCTTAACATACATCACAATGGGCTCCATCGCTTATCCCTTAAATGCATCATAATGGGCCTCATCACATAGGCTTCATATACATCACATTGGGCCTTAAACACGGGCTTAATACACATCACAATGGGCCTCAAATACAGGTCGCATATACATCACACAGGCCGAATACACATCACAATGGGCCTCAACTACAGGTCGCATATGCATCACATAGGTCTTGACAATCGGCCTCGGCAATCGAAATCGGCCTCGACAATCGAAATTAGCCTCGACACTCGGCCTTGACAATCGAAATCGGCTTATACAATTGGCCTCGACAAATCAAAATCGTCCTCGATACTCGGCCTCGACAATCGAAATCGGCCTATACAATCGGCCTCAATAAATCAGAATTGGCCTCAATACTCAGCCTCGACAATCGAAATCAGCTTAAACAATCGGCCTCGACAAATCAGAATCGGCCTCGATAGTCGGCCTCAACAATCGAAATCGTCATATATAATCAGCCTCGATAAATCAGAATCGGCCTTGATACTCGGCCTCGACAATCAGAATTAGCCTATACAATCGGCCTTGACAAATCAGAATCGTCCTCGATACTCGACTTCGACAATCGGAATCGGCCTATATAATCAGCCTAGACAAATCAAAATCGGCTTCGATACTTGGCCTCGACAATCGGAATTGGCCTATACAATCGCCCTCTACAATCGCCCTCGACAAATCAGAATCGGCCTCGAGACTCGGCGTCGACATTCAGAATCGGCCTATACAATTGGCCTTGACAAATCAGAATCGACCTCGATACTCGGCCTCGACAATCGAAATCGCCCTCGACAAATCAGAATCGGCCTCGATACTCAGCCTCCACAATCTGAATCGGCATATACAATTGGCCTCAACAAACCAGAATCGGCCTCAATACTCGGTCTCGACAATTAGAATCAGCCTATACAATCGGAATATAAACAAGGTGGGGTCCATGGATGAACAACCGATCAACCATATTATAAAGATTGGCCCTCGGCCATGGCAAATCCGATAGCATGGAGTCATCCGTCTATGGTGAATAGGGCCCACTTATTTGGATTAACCCACAAGAGAATGATGAGAATGGGCCTAACAAGGCTTAAGGGAAGGTCACAATGTGGACATCTAACCATTATTGCCCATCTATGTGGACATTTAACCAACATTATCCAAGGAGTGGCCTACATAAGGGATTCATGCACAATGTAACGGCCACACATACATCACATTGGGCCTCATTCATGGGCCTCTCATATATCGTGTTGGCTTCATACAAGGCCTCGAATGTATCACAACAAGGCACGCCCATGGGCCTCAGATACATCTCAATGGGACGCACCCATGGCTATAGATATATCACAATGGGCCACGTCCCATGGGCCTCCAAGCTATCGCAATAGGCCTCATCAAAAGGGTCTAATATACATTGTAATTGATCACTCACTCGGTCTTAACATACATCAGGTTGGGCCTCATCACATGGCCTAATACACATCACTATGGGTCGCATGACATAGGCCTAACATATACTACAATGGGCCGCATGACATGGGTCGCACCAAAGGACGGTGTAGATATTCAATACATACATCACGGGGGCCAATGGATATCCAGCCCGTGGACAGATGGAATGGATAAAATGCATATATCACAGCGGGCCCCACCGTCCAAGAGACGACATCGAAGATATACAATACATGCATCAATGGTAGGCCCTTGGACGGTGCGAATATAGAATACATACACCAAGGTGGGCCCCATCACATGGGCCTTAAATACACAATAGGTGGGCCTTGTACATGCAGCAAGTGGGCCTACTCATCATAGCTGGGCCTACCAACGGTCCAGCCAAAGGACGTCCTAGATAACTGAAATGGTCAAGTTATTTTCCTAGAGAGGGGGGGGGGGGGTGAATAGGACAACGCCAAATTTAAAATAATTAAAGCGAAATTTAATAATGAGATAGCCAAATAAAGTAAATCAATTCACAATGCTAAAATGAAAAGCAACCTCAATAAACAAGTATTGAGAGGTTGATACAAAAGTTGTTCTAAGGACAACCTTACACCAAAAATCAAGGGTTTATAGTAGGACAACCTTATTTCTAGAAAGGTTTTTGTATCAAAAACTCAAACTAAAGAGGAATAAATAAATAGCAAGGAATTGAAATAAATTACAGGAATTTAAATCTAAATTATTACAACATTCCCACAATGCTTGAAATGTAAAAATTACAACATTCACATCCACACATACATTCCACAGCTAATAATCAAAGATAGGAAAATAAAGCACACATCCACACAACACAAAGTTATAGTGGTTCGCTTGTGTGTACACCAACTGTTCAACAACAGCCACACAGATTGCTATTAGCAATGCCCCGTATGCTCGGGGGGGGTAAGGCCACACCCCCTCCCAACCGACCATAACATAGTGGGAGACCCGGCCTCCTGGTATCCGGTACTCGGTCGCTCATGTATCCACTCGGTCTGAACGTTAGGGCGTTCTTCTGGTACCAAGAGGGTTTAAGGATTTTCACCCAGGGCCATCTATAGCAGCCGTTGCTAGAACAAATTCTGGGTGTCCCGTCTGGCCATCCACGATATGTCTATGGAGGCTACGACCCTGATGTCGCTAGGGCATACAGTAATCATAATGCAAGATGCATGAGTCATACGATTCAGTCATGCAACAATCCGGCGCATACGTTGTTGTACTCATGTGAGATAATCTCCACCTATCAGAGAGTCTCATAATCGGCATGCCCAATGACATATGCACTGGTTAACCACCTCTCATAACAAACATGCAGATGATGCGTATGAGCATGTATCATGATGCTATGCTGTCACATACTCATAATCGGCCATCGACAATTAAAATCGGTGAGAATGGGCCTAACAAGGCCTAAGGGAAGGTTCATAATGTGGATATTCAACTTCATTGCCCGTCAATGTGGACATTAACCAACATTGCTCCCAAGGAGTAGCCCACATAAAACATACATACATCATGGCGAAAACACACATCACATCGGTTCTCATATACATCGTTTTGGGTCTCACACAAGGGCAACACATTCATCGCATTGGGCCTCACTCATGGGCCGCTATACATCACATTAGGCCATATCATATATGGGCCTACACATCGCAATGAGCCTCGGCACATGGGCCATGAATACACACATCAGGCTCACAACCCAGGGCTTCAAAACCACAATAGTGTGGGCCCTACACATGGGCCTCAAATACATCACAATGAGCCTCATCATATGGGCCGGAAATATATCTCAATGGGCCTTGCCCATAGGACACGAATACATGGCTACACCAATTATGATAAGTCTTATACTACAAACCACATTCACCGTCACATTGTTAATGGCTCATATTTGGGTGTCGCATGGTTAAGGGCCAAGAGCCACATTTCATCATACCATTACGCTTTAGAGATCACAACGTATAGAATCCAGGACCTTGATAGCATTAGCTTGGGTAACATAACCCTACATCACATTCGGTTTTGTGTACAACTTAGTATATGTGATTCAAGTGGCGGGTATTTATATCGATAAGCACAAATCTACATTGTTGAATGGCCATCAATGCCACTTGATTTCATACGGTTAGGTGGTCTGTACGTATTTACATTCATACAATTAGATGACTACATATACCACATATACTCCACCATTGCCTATGATTAGGTGGCTATATATACATCAAATACCTACATGATTAATGGACCAAAACAGGTATATCACACCCCTCACATCACTAGAGTCTACATATTTGTTATAATTAAACATGTTTAAGGGTTTAATGTTTTAAACACAAGTCACATGATCCTATTATTAGGGCCGTACTCTAACCAAAGTGCTAAGTGATCAAGGGTTGTCCACGATCAGCCCATATAAGGGATTAATCATCATTACTTCAAAAAATTACAATACCAGTTCGTCATATGTTTAACACATGGAGATTACAAAACTCTGTTGAAGAGGCCTAAGTTGGCCCAAGGGCTACCATGATGGGCCCCACTAGCATTCACTCAAAAAAGGGCCTTAACATTCTTGAAACCCACACATAAATGGAATTTACAATGAGTTCTATATGGTGGAGCTCATGGGGCTTTCCCATGAGTTAAGTCGTATGTGACCCACTTAAGACAGGTCACTTTGATTTTAGTATAAATTCTAAAATGATATGAGGAAGTGGATGGTTCGCATGGATTTAAAATAGATACCCCATGGTGGCCTTAGGTTGGATTCAATTGTTAGGTCCTTATTCTCACAACCTTGTATTGTATGGTCCAATTCAGTTTGGATGACTGATCTTTGGGACAATGCTCTAAAGGGGACCCGGTACATGGGCTCTAAATGAGTTGAATATCTAATACATCATCAGATGGCCCATAACAATTTTTTTGTGATGAGAGTTCAATTTACATTATTTCATAATGTACGGCTATCTAATCATTAGATGGGCCTGATTCATGGTAACATACCTCAAAAGGGTTGATAAAATAGATAAACAATGAGGATCTTAAATATATATATCATTCATAGCCATGGTGGATAAGTGACATAACACTTACATCAAAGTGGGCCATACCACACACAAGTTGAGAGGTTTACCCTCCATTAAATATTCATAATTATGTGTTGGGCCCACAGAGATGTTGTTCATAAATCCAGCCCATCCATTATGTGTATCCCACTTGGTTGAGGGGTCAAACCAAGTTTTAGATGCATCAAAATTTCAGGTGGACCCCACAAAGTGCTTTTATATACTTGAGCTCCAAGTTGTATGAACGGTTCAAAGAGATCAAAGCTACATGGGTCCCAAAGTGATGTAGTTATTACATATATAGAGTTCATCTTCTTTTTCTTTTTCTTTTTTAAATTTATTTATTTTAGAGATCATTTTATAGCATTATCCAAAAATGAATCATATCCAAAGATTATCTGGACCTCACCATAAACAGTAGTGGGGATAATGATTTCACCGTTAAACAATTTATAGGGCCCACTTTAATATTTATTTTCCATCCAATCTGTTCATAAGGTCACAAAGACCTGAATTAAGGGGAAAAACTAATTTCATATTGGTCCAAAACTTCTATGACCCAAAAAGAGTTCCAATGGTAGACGTTCAATCCCCGGTGCTTTTGTAGTGTGGCCCACTTGATAGTTATGTCTATCTTATTTTTTATTTTTTATTTCTCAAGCCTTAGGTCAAGCTCACCAATTGGATGGATGGTTTAGATATAACATATACCACATCATCGGACCCATAAAATTGCTGATTTATTCAGCTTCATCAATTTATTTT
>JAJHSJ010001914.1:0-49370 GCA_021015155.1 Magnolia officinalis
GCAGGGGGAGTAGCCAATCCGTTCCTGTCTAAGGGAACATTCAGAGGCTTTGTGGGGCCACCTGTGATGTATGTATTTTATCCACACCGTCCATCCATTTTGAAAAATCATTTTATAACTCGAACCCAAAAAAGAGGCAGATAAAAGGCTCGAGTGGACCACACCATAGTAAGCAGTGGGGATTGAACGCAAGCTGATAATTTATGTTGTGCTATAATCCATGTGTACGTGACGTTACCAAATAAACATCACGGTAGGGCCAAGGAAGGTTTTAACAGTGGGTGTCATTATCACAGCTGCTTCTTGTGGTGTGGTCCACTCGAGCCTTCAATGTGCCTCATTTTCAGGTTCATATCCTAAAATTATTTGTTAAAATGGATGGACAGGATGGATAAAACACATATCACGGTAGCCCCCACAGAGCCTATGATAGGATGGTCCATCTCTAACTATGGTAGTACCCAATCCGCGTCCCAGATCCACACGTGGCCATACTTTCTCGTAGATCCTAATCCTCTGCTCAGTCCAAGATCGTGCTTAAAACTTCTAAAATCACGTATGGAACGGTCAAAAATCGTGCTTAAAACTTCTAAATTCACGTATCGTGTCCTGTAGTGTCCTTATTTTTTGGGGCATCCCTTCCCTCTGGGGCCTCTCGTGAATAGATTGGATGGCATATACGCAGCACGGTGGGCCCCACATGATTTAGACGATTTTAATGGTGGGACTCTGGGCCCCACATGATGTAGCACACCTTAGATATGATTGGCCTATTTTTTGTGGCCCATTCCAAACAGGCGGTGGTGATGGTCGTAGGCCAGTGGGGCCCACTCGTGAGCAATCACTAGTGGGTGGGTTCCATTTGGTTTGGCTCTTTCCGCTGCGTTATTTCCATTCAGTTGCAATTTCAAATTCATATTTGAATTTGATTTTAGATAGGAGGTTGGGAAAAGACCGGATAATCTGGTCTCATCCCATCTCTTTCCTTTCCTATAAAAGGAATACGCCCTCTCTCGTAAATATGATAAGAAACATAGAGGGTATACAATCAGAGATAGTGCGCAGCATAGTCTGTCCATGTTAAGCTTGTCCTTGAGACGATCTGATCCATAGATCGCTATCCGGGACCACTATATACCGTAGGATCAGAGGTGTGAATAGTTCAATCCTCTCCTGTAGTAGATAGAACGGGCCATTAGAGCATCAATCTACAGCTTTGTGAAGGTCCCAATTATCGTGTAGACCGTCAGATCTTGGGGCTCACCTTCCGAATTTCCCTACAGTGGTATCAGAGCGATTATACGGCGGATCTCCGATTATTTTCATCTAAAAAGGTAAGTGACCTTATTTTATTATTGGATTCCTACTCATGAATGTGCATGACATCCATATGGTCCAGTTATCTAATAAAAAAAAAAAAAAAAAGAACCTGCTACGGATTAGTTGATATGCATCATTCCAGCCGTACAGTTGTTGTATTGAAATACAACACTAAAACATAGCTAATGCATGTTGGCTTATGTTCATCAATCCAGCCGTGTGGAATAAAATTGTACATGTGTTGATGTACATATACATGTACACGTGCACAGCAACCATTGGCTGATATACATGGCTGTTGTACATATACATGTACATGTACGTTCTGGTGATGTGCATGTGCATGTGCATGTGCAAGTGTTGTACACGTGTTGTACGTGTGTACACATGTTGTACATAACATATCTCTCAACAGTGTTCACGTGTTGTACTGGGAGACGTCTCCCTGTATACTCCCTCCTGATAAGTGTGTTGTACTGGGAGACATCTCTCCGTATAGCCACTGTACACGTGTGTACATGTGGTGGCTAATCTGCAAGTGTACACATGTTATACTCGGAGATAGCTTCTGCTATGCACTTGTTACATGAGTTGGCTGATATGCAACATACAAGATTATGGTGGGTCGAACGAACTGTACATGTGGGATCCACCATCTAAATTAATCAATGTTTGATCGGCCCCACAGTTGACAAGAAATACCATCCTAAAGTGACCGTGGCCATCCTAAAGATCCTAGCCATCCAACTTGGCACCCATTGCTATACACATGGGGTCAGATTGGATGATGTACACAATGCCATAGCTGCTGTACACGTGGAACCTGATCGTTTGAAATACAACACAAACAGCAATAGAAGCGTATGGGCTGATGTTAATAATATGTTATATTCAGGTCAGCCACTCACGTGGGTCTGATCACATGCTATATGTGATATCCAAATTTCCAATCAATTGATAGTATCCATGATATCAATCATGATATCGATGCACGTATGCACGTTGCATATGTGTACAAGATCTGGACCATTTATCTATGAAGCCTTACCTAAGATAGGCAATACCCCAAAGCTATAGTCATATAATTCTAGCAGTGAATGACACATGGATGGATGGAGATGGAGTTTTGCCTTCCAACTAGTGGGCCTATCTTCATGGGCAAAATTGTCCGGTTTAAGTGTTTTTTTCAACCTTAGACCATCCAAACACTAACCAATGGATAGATAGTTTAGATCCATTACCTCACCGGCTAGGTTTAAAATTCTAAAGGCGCACGTCTGCAAGATAATGACCTCTCGGTCATGTGACATGTTGACACAGACTGTGCTTCGTCACCACCAGGGGAAGTGGACACGGATTTGCCTGATTCATGTATTGGGAAGCTGTGCGGAGCCCACAGAGATGCATGTGACAAATCCACTCCATCCATAATTTTTTGCAATAGAACAAAATTATGGTACTCCAAAAAAAAAAAAAAAAAAAAAAAAAAAAAAAAAAAAAAAAGCATATATGCTTGTGATATGATGGGCTCTGGGATTGCAATATTGCTCATATACATGTAAATACATACATGTGATTATGATTTTCTTTATATCATTCTATTCACCGTTGATCCAGATATCATTAGTGATCGAAACGATCATTATCTAGTGATGATCAATGTTGATGATAGGATCAATTATCAATATTGAACATTAACGGTAATGATCGGATCCATCTCTAATGGTCATGATCACTAGTGATGATAGAACTCTCTTTATGGCTATGCATTTCATTATTATTTTCTGATGATAATGTTTAATATGTGTGATATTATTCAACTTGATGTATTTAGATCTAAGCCTCCTTAATTTTTCATTTGAACATATAAAAAACTTAGTGCTAGAATCTTCCCTAAAATAAAGGTTGTGCATAACCTGAGTGGGAGTTAAATGTCTTCCACCAATGATGTATGCAACCAAATAATGGAAGGTTGCATGTTATGCAATTATAATTTTATAAAAGTACCAATTTCATCTTAATTTGAGAACTTGATTGTTCTACACCCCGCCCATTCGGGTATGTGGACTTTCAGATCTCGTTAAGATGTGTTGACTACTTTTATATTATTAAAATTTGTGTAACACGTAGAAATGCTGATGATTAGTGTCAATACCTTAGATCTTAGCTAAGTAGTGATACTCATGCAATGTAGAGATGGCCACCAAAGCGCTGATCGCTGAACAGTTGAAAGGACAACATTTCGACGGCAACAACTACGAAGACTGGTCCCGCGCGGTGCGATGCCTTCTGGACGAGGACGACATATCGCACACGCTGGATGGAGCTCAAGAGGAACCCATCTTGACTGAAAACGAAAATTTACAAGAACATAGGGTTGCGATGACTCGCTACAATAAGTGGCGAAAACAAAATCGATCAGCCCGTAATGTCCTTCTTAGCACAATGCACAAAGAACTCATACCTACGTATGAAGTGCATGAAACCGCTAAGGGAATCTGGAAGCACTGAAAGATGCCTATGCGCAGAAGTCAGATGCGAGAGTTAGGGCAATGGAATTAGAATTCCAAGAGTATAGGATGCCTGTCGGCTGCCCCATCAAAAATCATATTCGTAAGATGGAGCAAATGATAGGTGCCCTCAGGAATGTTGGGTGTAAATTACTGAAATCAAAATTATATCATAGCCATGCACTCCCGTTCCCTGAATCTTGGGCCCAATCAAAAGAATTCTGAACCATACTGATTCAATCACAACGTTCAGAGACTTTTGTAGCCACTTGGTACGTGAGGTTGAAATGAATGCTATTCAGCCAGGTTCGGCTAAGGCCTTTGTAGCAGAGACCCATAAGCGGAAAGCTAATAATAAAACGGTCCAAAGCTCGCAAGAAGGCGAAGAAGAATAACCAAGAACAGCAGTTCACAGCACCTGCTCCAAATCTCAAGAAGGGGAATGGGAAGAAAAGCAGAAAAAGACAAATGTAGTCTGCTTTGTCTGTGAAATTCCGGCCATTATGCTCGACAGTGCGCCCATAAAAAGACGGTAATTCTCTCACTAATATACTTTGTTTGTAGGCGTTTGTTCTGAAATCCTTTCCGTTGATACTATATCTAACGAGTGGATTTTGGATTCAGGCGCAACAAAGCACGTGACAAGTAGTCGTCGAGGACTCGAGGAATTCCGGCATGTAGCCAAGGGGAGTTACAAGCTGTACATGGGCAATAACGCTGTTGAAGACGTACAGGGATTGGCGTTTTCCATCTTCGTACGCGCATAGGGCGAACAATAATACTCCGTGATATTCTATATGCACCGGGGATGCGTCGGAATTTAATTTCTGTTTCTAGGTTATTAGCTGATGGTTTTGATATTCGATTTTCCGGGACAAGAGTTTCTTTGAGACAGAATAACCTCATCTTTGCATGGGGTAATTTAATTTCAGATTTATTTATTTATTCTAGACGTAGAATGTGATAATGCACCTCTTGCTTTGTCTGCTATGTCGAATGAAACTGTAGTATCTGAATCTCAAAAATGGCACGCGAGGTTAAGTCACATCGGAAAGGATCGTATGACAAGACTAGTACGTTCTGGTCTGTTAGACTCCTTATCCAAAGTTGATTTGCCATTTTGTGAACATTGTGTGTCCGGGAAGACTTCGAAGAAACCATTTCCCAAAGCGGCTAGTCAAAGGGCACACTAGAGATAATCCATTCAGATATCTGTGGACCTTTTAATGTACATGCCAGAAACGGATGTCAATACTTTGTCACTTTCATTGACGATTACTCGCGTTATGGATATGTGTATCATCTCACACAAATCTGAGGCTTTTGATTGTTTTATTAAATATAAAGCTGAGGTGGAAAATCAACTTGAGAAAAAGATTAAAATCCTTCGATCTGATAGAGGTGGCGAGTATACGTCTGAAATGTTTAAATCATATTGCGAAAATGTTGGCATGTTCGGCAGTACACAATGGCTTACACACCACAGCAAAATGGTGTTGCAGAGAGAAGGAATAGGACATTATTGGACATGGTTAGATCGATGATGGCTCAAGCCAATCTCTCTACCACATTCTGGGGAGACGCACTGTTAACAGCCGTCTACGTCCTAAATAGAGTCCCTTCCAAATCTATTCCTAAGACTCCATATGAGATGTGGTCTGGGAGAACTCCTTCTCTAGCCAACCTACGCCCTTGGGGATCTTTGGGATATGTTTTGCTACCTACTCCGCATAGAGGTAAACTTGATAGTAAAACCATTGAATGCGTGTTCATTAGGTACCCTATGCATTCAAAGGGATACGTTCTAGTTTATGAGATCATGGACGATGGATTGAGATAGAATCCCGAGACGTGACCTTCGTTGAAGATAGATATCCAAGCCGAGAGAAGCAAAAGGTTCCAATACAACTTTTTGAAATACCCGATGTATCTCAGGAGAGTGGGAATTCTGCTTTTCAAGATGATGATGCTCCTATAGTTCGTCAGGACAGTGGGAGGACATCTCAGCAGGCTCCTGAGTTACGTCGAAGCGAAAGAGGATTGATTCCCCGGAGATACTTCTAATCGGCCGTTTGGTGAATGCTATGGACGAAAGATCGCTTCCTGGAGAAAATAAAGTCTGGGAACTTGTTGATCGCTTCCATCGCCAAAGCGATTGGTAACAAATGGGCTTAAAAATCAAAAGAAAGGCAGATGGTACAGTGGACAAGTATAAAGCAAAAGCACGATTAGTTGCTAAAGGTTTTACACAAAAAGAAGGCATTGATTACGAGGAGACCTTTTCACCTGTTGCAAAGTTTTCCTCAATCCGCATGATCTTGTCCATTGTCGCAAGTTTAGACTTAGAGTTATATCAGATGGATGTAAAGACCGCATTCTTAAATGGTGACTTGGATGAAGAGATATACATGCAACCCCATGGGTTATGTGGACAAAAAGTATCCAAAGAAAGTCTGCAAATTGTTGAAATCTATCTATGGGCTGAAGCAATCTTCAAGACAGTGGTACATGAGGTTCCACTTGGCCATCACCACTTTTGGATTCACAATGAGTGAAGAAGATCATTGTGTATACATGAAACGGTCTGGAAGATCTTTTCTGATACTATCTCTATATGTAGACGATATCCTGTTAGCTGGTAATGATATGCAATTATTGACATTGACTAAGATTGGCTATTCTCGAACTTTGAGATGAAAGACCTCGGTGAAGCCAATTTTTCCTTGGGGTAAAATCATCAGGGATCGCCCAAAGAAATTTTAGGTTTGTCTCAAGCAACCTATATACAAAAGATCTTAGAGCGGTTCAGGATGGAAAATTCAAAAGCTGTTGAAACCCCTATGGATAAAACTACCAAGTTAGACAGGAAATCGTGTCCCCAGACTGAAGCCGAGAAATTGACTATGTCCTCAGTACCTTATGCAAGCGCAGTAGGGAGCTTAATGTATGCTATGCTTTGCACCAGACCGGATATTAGCTATGCAGTTGGCATAGTCAGCCGTTATCAGAGTAACCCGGGACAGTCTCATTGGCAAGCCGTTAAACGTATATTCCGCTATCTCAGAGGAACAAAAGACCTAATGTTGTGTTATGAAGGCACAAGCCTCGAGCTCAAAGGATATTCTGATGCTGCTTGGGGTAATGATGCCGACGAGGGAAGTCTACTGTCTACTTCAGGGTATGTATTCTTACTCGGAGGAGGAGCTATCTCATGGTCAAGTAAGAAACAGACATCCACAGCTCTTTCATCTATGGAGGGCCGAGTACATTGCATGTTGTGCTGCAGTTCAGGAGTGTGTATGGGTTCGCAGATTTCTATTGAGTCTGGGTATTGTACCGAGTGTTCGTCAGCCTATATCGCTGAAGATAGACAATACTTCTGCTATTGACTTGGCAAAGGACCCTAAACACCACCAGAAATCTAAGCACATTGAGATCAAGTATCATTACGTCCGTGATCAAGTTAGAGACAAGAAGGTCGCCCTCAGCTACATTCCTACCAAGGAGATGATGGCTGATCCATGACGAAACCTATAGCCAGAGATCTATTTCAGGTTCACGTCAGGCAGATGGGTTGAGGAAAGCTTGACCGATGTACTTGTTTTGTAAACCTTTGATCTTTCATGAATAATACATTCCATTTATTCAGTATTGAACACTAATATAACTAGGTATGAAGATCATCAGCATTTACCTTGAGATCATGTAGGATTTCTATTTTTGTCGGCAGGCCGGTCACCCACTCGCACGGGTTGACCAACCTTGAATGTACGAGAGAGGTACATTTGGGGTCATATTTATACATTGAGGTATGAATTTCCCTTTACTGTGAATAATAAAGGATGAGGATATGAGTGAGTCGTATCCGCCTACAATCCTATAAAGATTTGTAGATGAGACTGATAAAGTCGAATAACATAATCGCACCATTCCTTTACATGCGATCAATGTTATGGCCTGAAATTAAAGCCAGGTTATGAGGTTATGAGATGAGTCATACCTTATGTAGAATAACCTGCGTACTGTAGACCCGACTTACACCTAGTATTGTCTACTTTACGACGTGGGTTGTAGCCACGTGCTGGGACCTATTACCTACTGATTGCTTTGATTCGATCTAATCATTGCAATGTGCGAATAGCCAGTCCCGTAGGTGACTCTTTGTGTCCTTAGCTACCCTCCTCTTGTGTATATGAGGAAGAGATTGAGTGTCGCTACTTTAGTGTACAATGAAAAGGTCCTTGATTGACCAGACTCGTTACGCTAGGAAAGCGGCTTGATTAATTCTAAATTACACATCTGCGTGGGGAAGATCCCGTGACAGCTACACCAAGTTTCTAGAACTATTAATACGCACTTGAAGACTTATCCGCCGGCAGTATCGAGTTGTTTTTATTAGACTTTTTGCAAACAATATTTTTCTTAAAAAGCATATATATATATATATATATAAGTATTGCTTTGAATGGTTTTAGTCGAAATTTGTGAAAAATCAAGTTTTCAGAATAACTCGATAAGTTGGATAAGTGCGTATGTTGGCCGAGTACTCCAGATCGGGAGTTAACTCTATCCGGTGTGGTCATGCGGACTAGGACAGGCATTACAAAGCTTGGGTTATTGAGTACTAGTTAGGTGGTCACTTAGTACTTAAGCACCTGTGAGAAGATTATGGTGATCCAGCTGGTCCCACGCCTCTGATTCTTTTGATCGTGATGTTTGGTATTTGATTGTCAAAGACAGTTAGTTGGACAGATTTATGTGCCTATCCCACAATGTGATTGAGTGGGAGATGATGGTCGTAGGCCAGTGGGGCCCACTCGTGAGCAATCACTAGTGGGTGGGTTCCATTTGGTTTGCTCTTTCCGCTGCGTTATTTCCATTCATTGCAATTTCAAATTCATATTTGAATTGATTTTAGATAGGAGGAGTTGGGAAAAGACCGGATAATCTGGTCTCATCCCATCTCTTTCCTTTCCTATAAAAAGGAATACGCCCTCTCTCGTAAATATGATAAGAAACATAGAGGGTATACAATCAGAGATAGTGCGCAGCATAGTCTGTCCATGTTAAGCTTGTCCTTGAGACGATCTGATCCATAGATCGCTATCCGGGACCACTATATACCGTAGGATCAGAGGTGTGAATAGTTCAATCTGCTCCTGTAGTAGATAGACGGGCCATTAGAGCATCAATCTACAGCTTTGTGAAGGTCCCAATTATCGTGTAGACCGTCAGATCTTGGGGGCTCACCTTCCGAATTTCCCTACAGGTGGCACACTTGATGTTCGGATTGATCTCACCCACGTGAAGTCATTCCCATCAGGGGAGTTGTTTGGTACTCTGGCATCACATGATGCCTCATGCACGGGCCACTTAGAAATTAGACAAGTGGAATCCATTGGCCCCATCTATCTAAATTTCAGAAATCACTTGGTCATAGTCCCAAAATCAGAGTAGTTGAATGCTAAGATCTGATTTGAAGATACTTGTTGGGGCCCACCTGACTATGGGCCCACTTTAATGTATGTGACTGCATCCATGCCGTCCATATGCATTGAAAACTCATTTTAGGGCATGATCCAAAACATGAAGCATATCCAAATCTCAAATGGACAATTGTGAAATAGTAGTAATTGACCATTAAAAACTTTTTGTGGGCCACAAAAGCCTTCCATCAATATGATATTTGTTTGGTTTCTTCCTACAATTTTTTGTGACCTTATCAACGAGTTGGATTGAAAATTAACATTATGGTGGACTCCATGAAGTTTTTAATGATAAGGATTCAATTATGATTGTTTAAGATGGTGTGATCCACCTGAGAATTTTGCATCCTTTATTTTCATGTTCATGCCTTAAAATGAGATTTATGAGAATTGAAAATGGTTGGACAATGTGGATTTAAGGCACATACATCACTTTGAGCCCCACAATCAAGGGTCTCACCCACCTAGGTGGATCCGGGTCTGTCCACCCCCCTTGTTGAGAGGGGTCTACTTGATATTTTTCATTTTTAACCATCCAATGAATGTCCATCCATTCATTAGTGAGATAATTAAATAAGCCTAGTGGTTCATGACACATCTAAAGACTCGTAATTTGGACAGCTCAATCTCTCTCTCTTTTTAAACCAATCTGATCTTACATTGCCAAAGTATCAGAGTCCATACTTGATGATGGTACCAAACTGGATCAGACTCGAGTTTGAGTTGACTCAGGCAAGTCACATCAGTCAAATCTTCAATCCATTTACATGGATCAACCTCAAATTGGGCTTATTCACGAGTGGAATGTGAGAAGCAAAAATCATTCAATTGCTATGCAAACTGTTGGCTAGTGACCCCAACACCAGCCAGCTAGCTGGTGTCAAAGCTCTGTGAGCCCCACTCCGGCCATAATGTATCTGTTTTATTCATGCAGGCCATCCAGTTTTCTAGATCTGCTGAAGCCTGACCCAAAAAATGAGGAAGATCCAAATATCAGATACACCACAGCATTGGAAAATAATGTTGACCAAATGTCCTCCATTAAAAACTTTCCCCAGAGTCTACTGTAATTTTTAATTTCCATGAAGGAAAAACACAAATATCAGCTTAATAACAAAAACTTCTATGGCTTTTAAAAAGTTTCCAACGGTGAGCATTAAATCCCCACAATTTCCTGCAGTGTGGTCCACCTGAGATTTAGACTTCCTCATTTTTTTAGCTCATGTCTTAGAACATGATGAAAACATGGAGGACTGAATCCCTACTTTTTTTGTAGTGTGGTCCACCTCAAATTCAGATGTTCCTCATTTATGGGCTCATGTCCTAAAATGAGCTGGAAAATAGATAGAAGGAGTGGATAAAACAGATACATCTTGGTGGGGGCACACAGAGCTTTGATACCAGCTAGCTGGCTGGTGCAGGGGTCACTGGCGACCGCGTCCAATTGTTACTAGCAAAACGGTGGGCCCCAACATGACTGGAGCAGAGCTGATCTGAAACACTCTTGTAATACCATCCCCGCCATTCAGTCCACAATCTAAAATCTAGAAGCAAAATCAGATGGATCCGAGGAAGTTTAAACAAAACTCGACGAATTGGTCAATGCTCAAAGCAGCGGCTAGGATTGTCCAACTGACCTGATGTTTATACCGGACGACATTCATGATTGGTCCATTCAATGAGCGTCGCATATCTCACATTCAACCTGTGCAGGCGCAGGATTAGCAATCCTCCACTTTGGAATATGATTTTTAACCACGGTGATAAGAAGGTAAAAGTGTTAGAGGAATAGTTATTTTGTAATGTAAGAGTTGTGTGGAAAATAATTTCAATAAAAAAATCAGGGTACTTCAGTCAAACAACTATTTACTCTAAAAGCTTAAGCGGTCAAAGTGTGGTGTATCAATGTATATTAAGGGACTTTATCACTCCAGCACCCCCACACATGCGGGGTGAGAACTCTGCACGAGAACGTACTGATAAGGGGTGGAGGGATACTCACACCATAAAAGGTGGGGCTTGATTTCCCGATCCTTGGGCCTGACTTGATTTTCATGATCCCCCGTGGGAGAATAATGTATTAGCGAGATATATTTGTTGCTCTAGAGATTCGAACATAGGACCTTAGCTCTAATACAATATAGAGAATGGTTTGATGATTATAATATGAAGAAAAAAAAGAGGAGAAGATTGAGAGAAAAGAAGAAGAATAAAGAGAGTTTGGAAAAGATGTTGTGTTAGACTTGTTTGTTCTATCATACAAAATTTTATTATAATAAAACATATAGTACACCACAGATAAGAAGAAAGTGTGCAAATGGACTTATATTAAAAAGAGCCTAATCACATACACTATACAATAACATTCTTTATAACTTCCACGTGTTACTTAAAAAATTTGACCTAATATATTTAGTGGACTGAAATTAAGAAAATTTTACCATTTTTATTATAAGAATACAATTCTTTACAAGTCTGAATCATCTGGTTGCCACATATAGGAGTTTTGTCTTTGCTGTAATGCCATTGGACCACATCATCACATGTTACATTTAATGCAGCAGTGCTGACACCATCATGAATTTGTATATACACACCGTCCATCTGTTTTTTCATCTCATTTTAGGACACATCCTAAACCTCAAGAAGATCCAAATCTCAGGTACACCGTACCACTAGAAACAGTGATGAATGACCATTAAAAACTTTTTGTGGGCCATAAAAGTTTTGGATCAAGCTGTTCTTTGTATTTTCCCTTCATCCACGTCTTCTTGACATTATCAAGAGTTTGGATGTAAAATAAACATTAGAAAAACTTTACAATGGGCCATTTGGAATATTTAACGGTGAGGGACTCAATCACCACTTTTCCTGTGGTGTGGTCCACCTGAGATTTGGATCTGCTTACTTTTTGAGACCACATACTAAAATGGGCTGGAGAAACCGATGGACAGCGTGGATATACAACGTATCATCAACGTGGACCCCACGTTCAGGGTAACACCTAATCGGCTCCCCACGCGCATGGATCATTACAGAGAATTGGCCGAGTGAACTCAACCCAGCAAGTTGTCCGGCAGAGCCACTGTAAAACTCAGTTCTTGGAGTGACCCGGTCTTGACTCGGAAAGATACATTGAGTTGACTCAAACCAAGTCACTCGCTCTATGAAACTGGAGAATCCCCAACCTTTGCCAGGAAAAGTGACCATCAGCAACATCCCCAAACCTTTTTTAAATGACATGTAGCATGCCCAATCATCAATCCAGATCGTCCATTCTTTTATACAATTAGGAAAAAGCCATGATGCAAAAATCATGCCAGTAGGATGATCTTAAGCATCTGATCAATAGCTTGGAAAATGGACAATTAAGATTGAGCAGAGAGACAAAATAGGTCCAATCATCATCATCAACCATCCATTTGATAGATCCCCTAATGATTCCAAAGTAACACGTTGGTTTGATGTAACCATGCAACATGTGGCTTAGAAAAAACAGACCATTAAAACAAATTGGGCTCATTCATAGGGCTAGATCATCTGATGGGTGTGATTCTTTCACCATGGCTTACTCCCAATGGTACTGTTGAATGAATGGTCCCGATTGATGATTAGGCATCCCAAGTGTAAATCAGAACCCTTTAATATTCACTATCTCCCATTATAGTTTTAGTTTATGATAATTAAATATTGAGTTGAGTCAGGTCGAATCCTTGAGCCGATCAGACCCCACTGAACATTGAATTGAGTCGAGTTTTTGGGTCTTTGAACCATGGATCATCATACTCTGTTGGCATTATTAAAATAATAATAATAATAATAATAATAAAACTTTTTATATCTGCAATAATCATCATTGATCTGCTTTCAGTTACAAGTATAGAAACTCAAAACCAAATGGTAATCCAACTCAATGCGGGACTGTAATAAAATATCAGTTGTGAATATACAGATATATAGATGATCACAACCAGATGAAACACAATCAGACATACCAGTGGTTTCGCTTCCAATTTCCCGAACTTGAATATCGATGGAGATTCCAACTGTTTCGCTTGCTATGGCAGATGAGAAGGTAGATTGTAGCATTTGACAGGTCCCACCAAGTTAACAGCTTCTCTGAGTGCCTCTAGAAGATGCTCGGGATAATCCTCAACACATGCAATGCCATGCTGAGATTGCATTTTCCTCAGAACCCTTCCAGCAATCTGCAACAAATCATGTGGATTAGAAAACATTCGGATAACATGTATATGATTGATTTCTATGCACAAGGTGCGTTTGGTTGCACCACCAAATATCATGATTTATCAGTCTAACTTGGTGCAAGATACCATGAATTTTCATGATATTTGATCCAACCAAATACACCCATAAAAGAAGGGTTTTTTTTTTTTTTTTTTTCCTTGCCCAATGCAATGCTGCATGGAATTTAGGAAGTCAATAGATTCAGTGCATGAGTTTTAAATACTGTCCAAAACCAAATTAACTCCGTCAAATCAACATGGTATTGATGGAAAGCGAACCAGTTCCCAGCTGAGTTGCCCTCAGAAACCAATATCGAATACCATGCATCAATGAGAACAAAAGAAAATAGAAAGGGAAAAGAGGCTTAAGGAGTAGAAAACAGAACCTTCCGTGCATAGCCACCATAAGCTACCCCACCAATTAAAGCTTGCGGAGATGCGGATAATTCGGCAGCACACAGCTCAGCCCTAGAATGCTCTATCAGAGCATACAATCCAAAGAGTCAGCTCATCAACCCTGTGTTCTAAACAGCTGATGTTGAGATTCATACCATAGTTAAAAAACTTGAAAAATCGAAAACTTGACTCGAATCAATATCTAGTGGGATCAGGTAAACTCAAAGACTAGAATGGGCCCTTACTTGAATCAACTTGATATTTTGATAACTTAAGTTTAGAAGTTTTCAGCTTGTGTTGATATATTTGGAAATCGCTACAGTATATAAAATACCTGTATCCAATCACAAACGCATCTCATAGCTCACTTGGAGTGTGCCTACTACCCTTTTTATTTTGAAAAAGAGAAAAGAAAAAGAAAAAGAAGACTAGGTGAGTGACTCGATCAGGTCACACTGAGTCGCATTCAGTTGACTGAGTTTTTGAGTCACCTCGACGAGTCTTGTCGAGTACCAACCAGTCAAGCTTGTCAGTGACTTTCCAAGAGAGCTTGAAATCTTGTTGAGTTGACTCGGACAAGTTTCGAGTTAGCCACTGAGTTTTATAACTGTGATTAATGCAACATCATGCACGGATTTCAGAACTCAAGAGGAAAAGAAATACCCTAACTAGATCAAACATTCATTGGACTTAGCCCTTGTTGTAGACATGACTCAACTGTTGCTTCTAGCACAGAGTCCAAGAAATGCAATGACTACTCACGAGAGTGATTCTTATTCTCCCATACATCCAATGTGTACAAGACCTGGGTCTTTCATCTGGTGGTCTACATATATACAAAGAAAATGGATGGTTAAAAAAACTGAACATACAACCATGGTCCAACTGATGGTAGGACGGCCCTGATTTTTAGTCACAGACACACATAGCAGGGCCCACCTGATGAATGGCCTCAATCTTTGGGATTCAGAATACTAACACCGTGAGTAGTCATTGGAGGCAATAGTCCTGAAAATGGTTTCTCAGATGGATGATGAGTCGATGATAAACTCTATGGGTGTTGAGTTACGAAGAAAGCCAGGTGAGAGAAGTACCAGGGATGGACATATTTTGGAAAAGTCCCACTTTCTTCAGATAATCAATTGTGTGGGCGTTAGTGCCTCCAGCCAGTTGAAGGAAACCTTGCATCAGAAAAGCTTAGTAAACACACCAGGGATACAAGAAGGAACCATACACCCACAGCCCTTTATGAATCATTCAATATCAGAGACATACCAGGAGGCCTATCTGTTGATGCAGCCAAACGAACAGCAAAGGCAATTGCCTCTCTTGTTGCACCTCGACCAATGTCTCCACTCATGGGTCTGCCATCCAACTGTAATAGATTTCATCATTTACATACATACATAGATACATAAATACACACATGTACATCCCATGCAGTTGACTACACCATATAGTCGATTGCATTTAGGCCCCACTATGGAGTGTGTCAGCAATCTGAACCATGCAACAGAAGCAGCCCACCATGAAAATTGGATGCCCCAAAAATCAGCAGGATCCAAAACTCAGTAGACCGCACCATCTGGAAGAGAGTAAAAACATGCCTATAACCTCTAAAATTGTGTGGTAGGGCCCACCAGAGTTCTGAAATGGCCTGGTTTTTGGCATGTCCCCTCATCCAGGTAGGATGAAACACAGTGAACAGGTTGGATGGTGTATAAACATCAAAACTCCAGCCTTCTGATTTTGGTTTCACCATATCCGAATTGAAAAGAAATAAGAAGCACACAGGCACATGAAGGCAAAACATTTATATTTGCATACACCCAAATGTATGTCGCTTTCATGAAACAACGGCCTCAATCTGGCATACCTCTCAGTGCTACTCAAACAGAGAGGGAAATGGCATCAAGACATGCTGAACTTGGTATATGATTTTGGTTGCTAAAATGTAATTCCATTGGTCTGAGTTTCAACTAAAAGATAGTACAGGTGGTGGTTTAACTGCCAAACAGAAAACAAAACCACCAGAGATGAGAAATTGATTTAAAAATTTGCTTGGAAGTCTCATGTGTGCAAAAAATTTAAAGGCAACCAGCAACTCACAGAATGTGTTTGCTAAAATCTAATTAAAACACAATGTAATGGAAGGTGAATAATCAAAATTCATCAGCACCTTTAGCGCGAGTTTGGACGCACTGCCCAACAAAATGGAAGCAACCAAATTCTAACTTCCTCGGTCAGCATTTGTGTCAATAGTGCATCCTCGAAATTGCAATCCCATTACTTTCAGGTTGGAATAGAAAGAAAGATAAGTGCCTTTTGAGGGGTACTCATTGTGAATACTAGGAAGCATCAATAGCTTTTCCCACTACATTGTGATTAAAATGAATGCTTGTCATTAAATTCACTTGTACATACAAACACCGCCTTACAGTTTTCTACCTCCTAGGGTCAGTTTGGATACAAGGAATCTTGGGTGAAAGAATTGATATGCGCAATGATTATATATTTCTTTCCTACAGACTACAGTTATGAAATCTCTTGGATTCCGAATTATAGGCTTATATTTGCTTCGCAAACTAAACTTCCAAATTCTTTAGTCAATGGTTACCTTGTATCTTGTGCTAGAGAATTGCAAATGAGAATAAAGCTAATGATTACTTTGTAGAATCCATGATCTTCTTCGAAATCCAAACAAAGGAACTGTAGTAACTGCGGAAAAGATTCTTTTACACAGGATTCTGTCTATCCAAACTGGCCCTTAATGGGAAAAAGTCTGTTTAGTGTCACAAGACATTAACCCACATTTATGATTATACATAAGCATTTGGGGCAGCCAGAGTCATTAGGTACTTACCAACTCATAAGAACTTAATGGGTAAAAAAATCCACAAAATCATAACAGATATTATCTTGCATTTTTTATATCATAGGACAAACCTGCCATAAATTGTAGCATTGTAGATGCGGATGCATAATCGAGTACATCAAATTCATTGAGGATATGGTTGAATTTCCCACATCATGCAAGCTAACCTGAACCCAGCAACAGACAATTAATTCCATATAGTTGGCATGAGAAATAGGATATTCAAATGCACATGTACCCTCATATTGTAGGTGTCATATATACGAGTAATTCAGTCTATTATGTAAACTAGGGCTATGGCATGTGCAAGAAGAAAAAGAAGAAGAAGAAGAGAAGAAGTCGGATGATGAACGGCCCATGCTCATGTTTTCTGGTTTTGTGGCCAACTCGAGCTTAAGATATGCCGCATTTTTGGGATGGCATCCTAACATGAGCCAGCTCAACAAATGTATAGTATAGATGTAACATAGGCACCAAGGCGGGCCCCACAGATCCTTTGTATCACGGTCCTCATATATCACGCTTAAGTGCAGGATGCACATGAAAAGAACAGAGGGAGCAGGCTGAATAGAAAAGACAAAAATGTCCCTTGGTTGAAGGGCCAGACCCACCTAAAGACTACTTGTTAGTGCCCCTTCCCCCGGCTAATTGCGGGGGTTAAAAATGTACACCTACTTTTGTGTTACGTATGGTAGAGATACAATTAAAACAAGCCATATATCATGTCAAATTGCCCAACCTAATAAATTCAATAAATCATTTTAAAGGAAAGATATGTAGATACCCCCTTTTGGGATAGTTCTTTACTACTAAGATCACAACCAATTCAATCTTGTCATGAAAAGTTGATGGCAATACCTACAATGAGAGGCTAGACTGGACATCTCTACTAGTTTAGGGCTAGCAATCAGTCTGGTCACTCTTTTATGTAAACTCACCTGCCCTAAATACGATAGCCTGATCAAGAAAGCCAGAAGCCAGGTCAGCCTGCCGGAGTTTCTTTCTATTGACTTTGTTTTTGAGGAGGATTGTCTGCTTGAACAATTCCCATTCAAGCTGAGTAAAGAACTAGAGCTAGCAACTCTCTCGAGTTCACCAGTGAGGCCTGAGGTTAAAGAATCAATGGAATGAGAATCACATCGAGTCTTGTTTCAATAGGCATTTTTTTGCACAAGTCAAATATGATTCGAAGCAAATGACTTTCCTTGGTGCTTGTTATTTGGGGATGTTTTGATTTTGGTCAACAAGACTAGGGAGGCCAAATGCTAAATAGAGGCTTAAAAATTAGCATAACCAAGACAGAGTATTTGGAATGCAATTTTACGAGGACCACTTGAAAAGGAGAGACTTTGGTTAAAACTAATGGCTAAGAGATTCATACCTTGGCTCTATTATTAAAATTGATGGCCCTTAAAGCAATCTGTTTCATTACTGTGGCTCTATTATTCAAAAGGATGAAGAGATTGATGAAGATCTTTCCAATAGAATTAGAATTGGGTGGATGAAGTGGAGATGTTCCTTTGGCGCTCTATAGTGTTGTGTGATCATGACATATCTATGAAACTCAAGGGAATCTTTTATAAGACAGCTATTAGGCCAGCTATGCTAGAGTGTCGGGTAGCTAAAAGGCAACATTGGCAGAGATCAAGTGTCACAAAGATGAGGATGTTGAGATGGATGTGTCATAAGACTAGGAAGGATAAAAATAAGAATGAGCTCACCTGAGTAGACTCAATAAGAGAAAAATGACGAAGAGCATATCGAGATGTTTTGGTTGTGTGCAACAAGTTCGGGTTTTTGAAAGGCAATGGAAGCATAAACTTTTCAAACTTAAAATTTTAATTACATTAGTGGATCCCCATCTACATGTAACCAAATCCAAAAGCATAAATATAAACCATGCACATGCATGCCTTTGATTTATGACATGGGAAAACGGATACCGACACCCAATGCCGATCTTCTAATTAGTAAGTCTCTCCCTTGATCTATCTCATATAAGAAGTGAAGAAAAAGCTCTGGCACACCCCTACAATAGGAATAGCAGCGTGCAATGAGAGCTGTCCACTAGACAAACCCCACACGTGTGGACGTGTCAATGGAAGGGAATGAGTGAGGAGAATGATCTCTCTCTCTCTCTCTCTCTCTCTCTCTCTCTCTCTCTCTCTCTCTCTCTCTCTCACTACAGTGGTGATGCCCAAGGGAGGTAGGGACGGCTGAGGCTGTCTCTCACCTTCTTTGGGATAAGATCAATATATAAGGAGTTGCCATCTTCTCTGAGATAAGATCAATGTATTAGGAGTTAGGGTTTCAGGGAGATACCAAGTATGGTGCTTCACCATCCAACAGACTTTAGCACACCCTACTTCATCTAAAATTTGTAATCCTGCCTATCCATGTACTCATATTGACATAATCCTTCCACTCCCATAAACACCATCCTTGGCCCAAATCCCAGGCAAGTCCAAGGGATGGATCAATAGCTCTTAATCATGTCCATTGATATTGATTTTTAAAAAAATCAATGGTGACAACTATTTCAACGGTTGAAATTTTTTGTTTAATCAATAGAAAACATTAGATGCTCCAGCTAGCTTAGAAAACATTGATGGATAGTCCAAACCGCAAGATCAGTCCATAAATGTCTTGGGTAAACAAGTAGATCCCATGTTAGAAACGTGTGAGCCTCAACTGGACCCTAATGCATGCACCCAACATCACCCACGTGTCATCCACCAATGTAACCTCATAAGTGAGCCAAAGCACATATCACTGGGACCGTGACCAACTCACACGTCCTCAGGTTCAATGATTAAATTTGTCAATGCTAATACATTAACAAGTCAATCTAGTCCGGCATGATGGGTCTCCCGATCTAGAGACATGAATTGATCCATCAATGCAAGTGCCCAACAAGCCTATCACCAGGAGCATATTCACATGGCAAACTTACACTCCTATGTGGGGTAGGGCAGTGACACACTGACTACTCGCCGTGTCCAAAGGTGGAGACCTTCCATCCCGACTCATCATCAGTCCGCTCACATAGGATGACCACATCAAGAATAAATAACCATAGGTTCGTCCTACAACCTGTTAAATGGTATGGTCAAATAGGGGACTGAGATTCATGGCCCACAACTCTCCCTTGGCATGTGGCCATTGTGTCCAATCTCAAGTTCCCAAGAACAAGAAGAGGAGTCCCTCTCTTTAACCTATATAAATATCACATTTTATCAAGTTCCACGCACATTATTAATGCAAATGAACGAATCATACTAGAATGAAAATGAGGTCTATGGCATAAGTAGTAGTCCTTTTAGGGCACAACACTAGCACCACAAAGACCAGAGATGGCTCCAATAATGAGGGGAACAATGATTAAAATTAAAGAGCCTCAAAAGAGGATGAGGAAGACCTAAAAGGACTTGGATCAAGGTGGTAGGAACAGAGGAAGACTAGTTGGCTTATTGAATCATTGTGCCTTATTAAAGTTGCCCTAGCCAATAGCCATAATCAACTATCTATTGACACAGGCATTAGAAGCTTGTCGAGGACTTACAGCTACTAGCTTCACATGACCTATTGATTCTGCCAATCCTTTCCAAAGCTCATTGAATGAATCAATATGCCTGCATAAAAAATGCAATGTTATAAAGTTCAAATAATTGCATCAAAACTGAAGTACTGATGGTCTGACATGCATACCAGATCCTTCCTATATGTGTGCTAGCATTAAAAAAAGCAAATCTCGACAAATGGGCCAACTCCTATGGTGATACCAGAACATGGAATTAGTTAAGAGGCATCTTTGCATACCTAGCACTTGTATGTATCTCTACAGCATCCACATCATTTCTCTTGAGAAGTTGAGAGGTTGAAGCAGCATCTCTAACATATGTAATAGCACCTGAAACAATTCAGAGGACATCATTACAATAGCCCAATGAGACAAGATGCACAGAATAGTTCATAAACAGAACCAACATGCATCCAGTTCCATGAAGGTCATCGCCAGGCAGTTCAAATCAAAGTTCTTTTAAGCAAATCAAAAGACAAGTACACCTACTTATTTTGTCATATGGACAAACAGGAAGGCAACGGCCACAACCATAGCAACGTTCAGTTATAACTCCCTGCTGCATGAGAAATAGTTTGGTTTCAGTATAAGCAACAAAAAAGAAAAAAAAAAAAGAAAAAAAAAAGAACATTTTTGAAAGAGTAGAAAAAAGATGGCACAAGACTGCATGGTGAAGTTAACAAAATGGACCACACAAAACACCTGAAATTTACCACGTGCACCAGCATCAGCACCAGCACCATGGGGAGATACTTCTTCCATTGATATACTTTCCAGCGATATTGCATTAGCAGGACAGACCTTTTCACATGGCCTCAAACAATCAGGCGGGCAATCCTCTGGATCAAATTCTGGTGAAAGGGCACCCAAGGCTTAGAACAGCAATCAAAATAACTAACGGCCAACACAACATTCCATCGAAGCAATGAGGTTATTCAAAAAAAAGAAAAAACCATGTACAAGCTATACCACTCAAGCAAGGGTTACAAACTTGAAACTCAATTTGGACATGATAAAGATTCAAGACAAGCAACAATCTAAATAGGAATAGCATCCTATTCTGGATATCTATATCAAAAGAGATGCTACTTGCAGATGTGCATCTGCAAATACCAAATTCAAACACTACATTTACTAGCATTGCACACAAGTACAGGATCTGAGATGTTCATCAGGTGGGCCCACAGTGAAGTGCTCTATCCCAAAAATCAGTCCGGTCCAGTCATTAGCTGGGCCGCATGTGAGCAAAAGAAATGGATGATTAAAAAAGGATAATCAACAGCCAATATACATGTGAGGCCCACCTGATGAGTGTAATAGTCTGATTTTATTTATTTATGCTGGGGCACATACACCTTGAGGTACACCTGATAAAGAAGCACATTCTCAGAATCTCACATGCACGACACTTTGGTATGTATGTGGGATTTGTGTCTAACGTTTGCTAATCCAAGTATACAAGTACCACTCCTCATGTCAAAAGGGGGAACACTAAGACGCTTCATGCAATGAAATGGTAAAGGGCTCATTCACAGCACACATGCCAACATGGCATGTGTGTGTGAGATAAGGGCCACTCATTACGTGTAGCCCACCATGAGAACCCTGGCCTAAAAATTAGATCCGCTATTTTTCTCAAACCTGAAATCAAGCTTATATACTTTTATTATTAATCAATTTGCAATGTAAATTTATATTTAGAATGTAGGATCTATGCACAAAGGATCTACAATAAGGAAAATTCCTAATTTCACATATAAATTACAATATCAATTTGCATTAAAACTACATTGTGTATGCTTCATATGTATTGGAGCAACCCACTCATGATCCTACATCCAGTGTACCACATATTAGAGGAAATAGCATACAGCATACCAGCATACCTGTTTTCATGCTAGGCACCTGAGAGATCCACGATCTAGATAGCCTTGGGTTGGTCCACCCATCAGGTGGCCATGTTAGAATGAGAACATGGATCCTTAGCTAAAAAGAAAAAAACACCCAATTACTATTTAAATTTACTACCGGCTTTCCTGAAGTGAAGATCTTCGTCATCGTTAACGCTGATCATCACCCATGGCCTCCGAAGCAGTGTGATCCCTCTTGCTGCATCAATGCCTTCATTCACTGCATTCACAACTGACTCGTCGGCCGCACAGTCAATGCAATCGACTGCACAATTCACAAAATGACATTTCAACAGAAATCCTAAGGGCACATTTGGATCACCATCAAATTGAATTGCAATCATTAATCTAATAAAGGGTGTATTCCCATGCTCAATTCAATTGCATAGCAATAATTCAGCTAAATATAAAGGAAATGACCAAAATGGTGGTGGGATCATTTCAATTTGTAGCAACGACCAACCATTAGTGCCACTTCATGTGTTTCAAGTATGACTTGGAACAATCGGAATTGTAATTCAAAAGCTAGTCCCTTGTATGAATGGATTGGGGTTAAGCCTTAGTTTGGTCGTTTTAAGGGTGTCAACGGTTCTGCCAGCCAATCAGGTCTTTGGGCCTGGCCCGTCACAGGATGGGTCTAAAAGTTCAGTCCCAATTAGCAAATGGTCATGAATGTCCATTGGTCTGGTCAAGCTGGGCCAGGCCTAGGCCATGATAATGCCCACTAGTCCCACAAATGCACATTAGATATAATTCAAGTACATATAGAAATTACATAACGATCTGCACAACCAATTTTAATTTTGTTGGACTCAATACCAGGGGTTGTATTGATGGGTCGGCTCTACCCAACCCTTAAGGCCTGTCTGGATGGCACCCTTAGATCATTTGTCTTGATTTCTGCCTTCATGGTTGTCATCGTCAAGGAAAATAGCTCTTACCTCTTTTGAACAAGAATGATTTTGGGGAGGTGGTGCTTCTCCACCACCCCACACACATGCCCACGTGTTGCATGTGCATGGGATCAAACCATCCATTATCTGCGGCGTCACGTGACCATACCCCAACTCAAAAATCAGGCCTACACATTCTCCAGGTGGGTCACTATAGTAGAATAAATCTGAACAGTTTGTGGGTTGCCCGAAACAAATTAACACATTCACCGGGGCTGTCGACTACAGATGAGCCGGAACTGTTTTAAGGGCACAATCAAAATAGGCTCTTAGATTATTTCAACTTTACAGAAATGAATTATCGTGATTCAGGTCAATTGTGCATCCAAACTTAATAAAAAAGGAAATAACCAAATCGCGATTTCCTTGATCAGCATTCACATGGAGTGTCCAAGCTCCAAATCACAACCACAATACCTTCAAGTGGGACTCGAAGGAAATGTAATCTCAGTTATGACAGCTACTGCCTGTCAGTTCCTCTCTATTAAACTGAATGTTTGCAATTCAATTCGCTTGTGCATCCAAACACCATCTAAATTACCAAAAAAAAAAAAAGGATTATATATATATATACCTCCGGCGAGAGTGTAAATGAGAGAGAGATTTCTGACATCGACGACGTCCTGAATGAATTCAACAAACGGAGGAAGAAGTGATCTGTTAGAGTTCAAATGTAAAATTTGGGGCTTGTTTTAGGGGGTAATTACAGAACTAACCTCGAAGCTGGCACCACAGATGAGCTTGACCCAATTCCCTCTACGCAGGGATTCTTGAGGAGGAGATGAAGAGATGGATGGGATGACGGAACTCTGGACGAGGGTTTGGATGATCCGACGGCACTGATGGCGGGTCCCATGATCTGCTGAAACAAGAAAAAAGAGTTTTTGAGGGAGAGAAGGAAATGGCAGAAGAGGTAATTTTGAAAGAAGAAATGGACCTTTTGGGAATGTTTGATGCTGCCGTTGAGAGTAAAGAGAGGCAGTGCCTGAGAAGCTGAGTGCCATCGCTGCTCACTGGATAAGAAACGGCGGGATCTTTTTGAGCGCGGATTAGGTGAAACAGGGATAACAGCTTTAGTGGGTCAGGCCCTGACTGTGGGGCCCATCTAGATGTATGTGTTATATATCTAAGCCGTCCAAACGTTTTTAAATCTTATTTTATGGCATTGTCCACAAAAATGAGGCAGATACAAATCTTAAGTGGGCCACACCACAAGAAAAATGTGGGGATTGAATGCTCACGATTAAAAACTTCCTAACCCAATTATAATGTTAATTTGCTATCTATGGATTGGATGTTATGAAGTGATTTGTCCTCAAGCCAGGCATGCCCTCATATACTTTCCCTGAGCAAACCAATAATCTAAGTTTTATAATAAAAGGTATTTTTTCCTTATTTAAATAATGACGTACTGGAGGACGTGAGGTCCAACACCGTCTTCCTCGACAGGAAAACTGTTCCGAGTTAGGTAGACTCCTTGAATCCACGGGGAAAATAGAAAATAATTTATATAAAATTTGAAATTGATTGGTGAATGAAATAAACAATTTTACAACCCTTTAAATAGGATATGGTTTGCAACTTACTATAAATATTAAACTTACTATTTATAAACGGTCCTGATGTCTACTAGTGCACAAGGTTTTTCACCAAAAATAACAAGTGATTAAAACTAAAAATGGAATTAAAATAGAAAAACGACCGTCAATCTAACAATATTTTGCAAATCCGGCTTACACAACTTGGTGTAGTGAAGTTGGGTTGCTAAAGTAGCTGTTCTACCCTAATATCATATAGTTTTTTGTCCGATAACTCATTCTAAGATACATCTGATTTAAGATCTGACAGTCCAGATCACTTCAGCCATCAACCGGGCCTTTTCTGATCCATGATGGTTATTAAAGTGTCCGCGACGCTCACTACATCAAATAAATTTTTTTGCATGACTCATGGCCCAAAAAAATATTATAATATTTTTAAGGTACGACTGTAATGGAAACGGATTGGCTACTCCGGCACCAGCCAATGGCATATGGTCGATGCTCTGTCGGCCCCACCATGATTATGTGCTTCATCCATGCTGTCCATCTATTTTTCTAGAACATTTAATACCATAGGACCAAAAATGAGGTATATACCAATCTCAACTGGACCACATTGTAGGAAACAGTGTTGAATGAACGTTGACCATTAAAAACTTTTTGGGGGCCATAAAAGTTTTGGATCAAGCTGATCTTTAGTTTTTTCACTTCATCTGCGTATGTATGACGTAATCAACAGATTGGATTTCAAATAAACAGTACATTGGGCCTTAGGAGGATTTTACTGGTGAATATCTAATCACTGTTGTTTTCCTGTGGTGTGGTCCATCTGAGAATCATATCTCTCTCATTTGTTGGCACAAGCCCTAAAATGATCTTTAAAAATGGATGAACAGATTGGATGAAACACATACATCATGGTGGGGCCCACAGAGCACCTACCACTAGCCAACGGGCTGGTGGCAGGGGGAGTAGCCAATCCGTTTCCGACTGTAATAGATGATTCGTACAGATGGATGGCTGTAATTGTATCATAAATATAAGTGTTTGATTATAATTCTTTCTTTCCATTTCCAAGGAAATGAATTTAGGGCCAACGGTCAAAATGGAAGTTGTCTTATATTATTAGCTTTTCGAGAGAAAATAACAAGAAAAAATGTAATCACGTCTGTTTTAACAACATAAATAGTAAAAAACACCATATTCATTTATAAAATAAAATAAATAAATAATATAATAATAAATAAAGATCTTATACTAAAGAAAACTTGATTCCAAAGAGGTTCCGCAAGTAATTCAAATAAAACCATTTCACATTACAATGCATAAAACACCCACAAAAGGACAGGAAGAACTAGAAATCAATCCCAAGTTAGAAATGACTTCCATTAATCAAATACAACTCCAGAATCCTCCAGGAATCCAAAAACACAGCTACTAAAATGGAATGAAATTCTACCTACAGAGAAACTTATTTCTCCCTTTATTCATACATAAGCTTTCCATATTAATAATGTGAATTAAGGTTGAAATTCATCTTCTCAAACTGCACCCGAAACACAGAGCCACTGACCGACGAAGAGCTTGTCGCAGTTGAGGTTTGGGTTGATAGCACTGAAGAAGTTAGAGCTCAAGTTAAACTTCTCTGTCACTGAAGTGCATGTATCACCCGCCTCTACGCCATAGACGGATGCGCATATCGGAGTCGAATCCTGCTTTCCGGAGCCGACTATTGCATTACATGATCAAAGAAAACAAAGACATTAATCAATATTGCAATGAGAAATGAAATGAAGATCACTATAGTAATTTAAGATCACATGATATATATATATATATATATATATATATATATATATACTATATATATATATATATATATACTATATATATCTATCTATATATATATATATATAGCTAACTGCATTTTCAACCATTCCTTAACTTGTGGGGTCCACTTTTGTAGCCCAAACATCACAGTGGTTGGATGATCTTGACCAACTGATCATTGCCCATTGGATTTGGACTTGGAAATTTTCCTTTGCCTGTGGTGAGATATGTAATTCACGCCACTACTACGTTACGTGTCGGATCCATCCATTGTGTGAATGCTATAAGGATTAGCCCCCAAGTGTGATTTGTGGTAAATGGGATGAACGATTTGGATGGTCCGAATTGACATAAATGTATGCCAGATTTTGCAGTGGATCAATCACAGCCATTTGATAAATGATGGAAACTGCACATTATAGCCTAGTCCTAACTACTAAGATGATTTTAGTTAAGTAACTCAAAAGTACTCACAGCCAAATAATCTGCCCTCAGCCATGGAGATGAAGTGAAGAAGAGAGAGCATCAAAATCAAGTTGAAGAACATGACCATGTTGTTGTTTTCCTTGGCCATTTTTAGCTCCCTCTTTTTATTTTTATTTTTAAATGTGTGAAGCTCTCTCTTCTTGGAAGGCTTCTATAAACCCCTCTTATTTATAGTAGATATTGATGGAAGGGGCCAACATATAAGTCACAAAAAGTTCTTAATTTCTGGTGTGTTTTACAAAGAGGCCGGCCTCAACATAGTTCTTGATGTATCATTTTATAGTATACATTTATAATTTTGTATTTTCTTAAGCCCTATGATGAGGATAAGACGGGTTAATCGAGATTAAATATTCTAACTTGTTAAGGCTGTTAATCCATCTCAATCAGATCTTTGTGGACAGTCACCAGATCTATGCTACTTGTTTGAAGTAAACCCAAATCGAAATTTGATCGAATGAATTGGTGGGGTGACTCAATTTCGAAAACACAGCATCTTTTGGCCGGCACGGAAAATGCAACCCAATCAGTTGGCCTATTAAATTACAATAATTTTGCCCTTTTTAAATACTACAAACAAATGAAATTTTGATTATAAAAAATCTATTGGGTGGGCCTCTAATTCCCATGTTATCGCAGATATTCCGTCGACGTCGAAGTATTTAGTTAGATCTGTGTACCTTTAGGGGTTCAGTTGGATGCGTTCACTTAAAACCTGGATTTCCATGTCCAATTGCATTTGTATTATTTTTCTTTTTTTAAAAAATAAAAAACACGTAGGGAAATCAAATATTTACTAACAGATGCAATATTCACTTAAAATTGATTTGTCTATTTGGACAATGCTGTCCCAAAAAAATAAGAAAAATGAAGATTTGTGTTGTCCACGAGAAAATTTTATTATGCACATATCTTATATCCTACAAATATGACATGCTAATAGGTCCAAGCCTGTCTAAAGCCAGGTTAGGCTCATTGGGCCGGACAGGTGATGTAGAGCAGGTCGCGGACACTTTTATGTCCAAGATGGACCAGAGAAGGCTCGATCGGAGGCAGAGGTGATCCAGACTGTCAAAACCTTACAATGGGCATATCTCGCAAACTGGAATGAGTTACTCGACGTACCAATATGATTTTAGGGTAGGAGAAGCTACTTTAGCCAACCAACCCGGATATGCCAGGTTGCCCAAGCTGAATTTGCAAGATTCCATCGGATCGACAGTTGAATTCCCTGTTTATTTTCTTTTTTACTATTTTTGGTAAGTTTTGGTTTGATTGTAATTTTTCATTTGTTGGGTTTTAGGAGTTGTCTAACATGAAAAGTGTTTAGAAAAATTAGGAGAATAATGTGGTTAAGCAACATAGGACACTTACTATAAATAGTAAAAATAGAAATAAACAAGGAATTCGACCGTTGATCCAATGGAATCTCACAAATTCAGCATGGGAAACCCGGCATAGCTGGGTTGGTTGGCTAAAGTAGCTTCTCTTACCCCAAAATCATACATGGTACGTTGAGTAACTCATTCTGGTTTGCGAGATACACATATTGTAAGGTTCCGATTGTCTAGATCACCTCCGCATCTGATCGGGCCTTCTCTGGTCCATCTTGGACATGAAAGTTTCCACGACCCACTCTACATCAACAGGTCACAAGTCCATTGTTTGGGTATGTGTTTTGGAAAACCAATATGAATCCTAATCTATTGTCCATGTGGATGCATGGTACATAGTTGATTTCAGCGGTAGATCATAATTAATGACCATGAGTCCTCATGGACATCTTGATATACTTAGTGTGTAGTGTCATCATGAACTCTTACATGTATATACGGGTTGGTTAAGGATCGAGACCTTTGTAGTTCTTAAGAATAAGATGTTGGCCATGATGGATCCGGAAGAATCGTAGATTATGGATCTCAGTACCCTGTATACACCATGACTGTCACAGGTATGTAGGAGCGCTTGTGGACATTCTATTATGAGATGTACGATCATCTTACATGCGAGAACTGACTTCGGTTAGGATGGACAATCTCCACCATTAGAGATCCGACTTGGTGTTAGTGTACCTTTTTCCTTAATCCATGTAGGAGTGTGAGTGTGCCATGAATACAAGATTTAATGTCGGACCTTTGGAACACTTACATTGGTTGGATCAAGATTAAGTCACTAATCATTAGCTTGGATCGGATAATCATCATGATTATGACTTGATGTTGCATAAATTTGATTAATTCTTAGACCCGAGGACATGTATGAGTCACAACCTTGACTTGTAGGCTTTAGCTCTTCCTACAAGACTATATAGAAGCCATTGAAAGTGAACATGGCCGGGTACTTTCGTCAATAACCATTGATTCTTGCAATGGCTAATAAAGAACCCACTAGGTTTTACCTAGAGATTGGCTAGATCTATTAAATCAATGACCCATTAAGTGATTTTTCTATTGACACCCAGATCCATAGCTCAACTGGCAGATTGAGTGGAGATACCTCATTTCAACACTTGAGGTCTTGGTATCGATACCTAGCGGGGGTGGCTAACATGGAGTGTGTACTAACAAGCTAACGCAAAAAAAAAAAAAAAAAAAAGAAAAAAAGAAAAGAAAAAAAAGAAGTGATTTTTCTATTGAGCCCGGCACTTGAAATATTTTAATCAATTTTTTAAATGTTTTTGACCATTGAAGTTTTGTTTTGCGCTCATTAAAATTGTTTTGATCGCACTTGATGATCAATGATTTAATGGTCCAGATTGGATGATCCACTATTTGATCAACATAATATAAGATCTCTGATTTACGGCCACAATATATAGTGGAAAGATTAGATTACATGTACATGCATGGATGAAGCAGATCAACACTTTCTCTCATAATAGGTTGCGAATTCGTACATAGGGTGGTGGAGCACCATACTGAATGCAAGCCTTAAATTTCTCATTGTTTATATGATTCTATCCTACAGTAGAAGAGTACTAGAGAGCTAGCCCTGAACGTCCTTACCCCTTAAGACACATGAGGAGGAGAAAAAGAAGAAAGAAAGTAAAAGTAGAGGAAAGAAAGCTTAAGAGAAGGAGATGAGATCTACTGTTTCTCCTCCTATATCCTCACGTATGGTCCACTTTTATAAAGGGTATACATCTTCCTTGGTACCTATTAAAGGATGAGAAGCTATCTCAACTTTTTGGTACTAGGATAGATTAGAAAAAGACCTCTTGAGTTAAAGGACTTGCATCAACTTTACAACGTTCTATGTTGTTGGATCTTCTTTATAACTATAATTTAAAATTATAAAGTTTAAATTCTTTTGAAAATTTTGATATGATTGTCTGTGAGAGGTGCTAGACAAACAAGTTTTTGTTCATAAAGTGCGGAGAAAAGTTTTATATATTTCACTGTTATCTCCATGGAAACCCATCACCTATTGCCACCCTTAGCGACATGAGCTGAACCCAAAACCCAAAAAGCTCAACTTGAGTACATCTTTTAAGTGCATGTGGTTTGTTGTCTTGCTAAGTCAACTTAACTGATTCTCAACCGTACGTATTAGTCCTAGCCCATAACAGTGGATGCCAGTATTAATCCCATGAGCCGTAAACAATACAATAATAAAAGTTTTATTAGAGAAAAAAAAAACTATAATTTTAAGGAAAAGTGTAATCATGACTGTTTAAAAATTACAAACAGCATAAAACGCCATATCCATTAAAAAAAAAAAAAAAATCAATTTTGTAGTAACAAATCTTCAATTCCAAAGAGGTACTGAGGCAATTCAAATAAAGCCATCATGCTTTACAATGCACTCAACACTCACAAAAGGACTGGAAAAAACTAAGGTCGTTCCCAACTTAGAAATGGCTTGTATTAATCAAATACAACTCCGGACTCGTCCTAAAAATTCAAAAACATAACTACTAAAATGGAATGAGATCCTACCTAGAGAGAAACTTATTTCTCCCTTTATTCATACATAAGCTATTCATATTAATAATGCGAATTAAGGTTGAAATTCATCTTCTCAAACTTCTCCTGAAACACAGAGCCACTGACTGACGAAGAGCTTGTCGCAGTTGAGGTTTGGGTTGATCGCACCGAAGAAGCTGGAGCTCAAGTTGAACTTCTCCGTCACTAAAGTGCACGTGTCATCCGCCTCTACGCCATAGACAGATGCGCATATTGGAGTCGAATCCTGCTTTCCAGAGCCGACTGTTACAATTACATGATCAAAGAAAACAAATACATTAATCAATATTGCAATGAGAAATGAAATGAAGATGACTATAGTAAATTGAATTTAAACATCTACGATTGCATGAGCTATAGCTAAACTACATGCATTTTCAACCATTCCTTAACTACTAAGATGATTTTATTTAAGTAACCCAAAACTCACAGCCAAATAATCTGCCCTCAGCAATGGAGATGAAGAGAAGAAGAGAGAGCACCAAAACCAAATTGAAGAACATGATCATGTTGTTGCTTCTCTTAGCCATTTTAGTTCTTCTTCTTCTTGTTCTCCTTTTTTTTTTTTTTTTTTTTTCTGAAAAATGTGTGAAGCTCTCTCTTCTTGGAAATGGCTTCTATAAACCTCTCTTATTTATAGTAGATATTGATGGAAGGGGCCAACATTTAAGTCACAAAAAGCTCTTTCTCGAGTGCCTTTTACAAGAGGCCGGCCTCTACATAGTTTTTGATGTATCATTTTATAGTATATATTTGTAATTTATATTTTTTAAAGCCCTATGATGAGGATAAGAGGGGTTAATTGAGAGTAAATCTAACTTGTTATGGTTGTTAATCAATCTTGATCATATCTTTATGGACATAGTCACCTGATCTATGTTGTGTTTGGAAGTAAACCCAAATTGAAATTTGATCACATCGGTCAAAGTACGTTCCACTCCATCAAACATTTTGATGTGAACGGATCCAATTCCAATCGTTTTATAGCCATGATCATTACCTATAAAAACTAGGCCATCATCATACTTGTGGTATGTGGTGAATTTACTCCGGTGAGAGGTCATGTGTCTGAAGCCCCCAAATCCAAAATTTACTCCTTATAGAAGTGACCCGTTTTGGACAACAATAATATACCCCAACCATCTGAACCTTCACAATACTTCGCTAAATTAGCCTCCTTGTAGAATTATATGAATTATCATCCTTCTAGGTTTTAGGGGACTGACAATCCTTCATATGTCCGATCTTCCTACAATTCCAGCATTTCATCTTGCCATTACCCTTAGACTTGGATCTCGATCGTGAAATTCCATTCTCACACTCAGAAGTTCTTCCTCTAGCAACCAATGCATTTGTAGAGGAACCATCGCCACAGTTCTTTTTTCTTAATGCTTCAAATGAATGGTTGAGATAATGGTTTTGACGCTAATGGTTTTTTTTTTATTTTTATTTTTATTTTTTTATTTTTATTATTATTATTATTTTTTTTTATGTGGTACAGAGTGTCTACGAGATTCTCATAGAACTCAAAAATAGAATTCAATAGGATTGTGGTTTGATCTTCATCGTCGATCTTCACCTCCACGCTTATCAATTTGCAAAGTACTTTATTAAATTTGCCGATGTGTTCATTGAGATCTGTCCCTTCTGCCATCTTCATATTGTAAAACTACTTTAGAAACAGATGATTAGAGAGCAACCTTGTCATGTAGAGGCTCTCCAACTTCGCCTACAATCCAGCGGTAGTCGTCTCACTGATGACATTATAGAAGAACTCATCAGCCAAGCATAGTTGAATTATGTTAATTATCATTTGATCTAGTTCATCTCACTCTTCATCATTCATAGTATCAAGACACTTCGCCTTCCTAAGAATATCTACTATAATCTTTGCTGAATTAGAAGGGCTTTGATCTTCTCCCTCCGCAATTCAAAATTATATATTTTTCCCTGTAAACTTCCCTACCTCAAATTTAACATTCATTTCCTTTGATACCATGTCTTTAGATTCAATCTAAAACCCCAACCTGATAACTTGATTTCTCTGATGCCACTTATTAGGTGCGGAAGCATCACCTAAATGTGACCCAAACGTGAATCAAACAAGCATAGATATAGAAAATTCCAGCATGCACAGAGAACACGTCGATTTACTTGAAAAAACCCTTGTGGGAAAAAAATTACAGCACAAAGCGATAAGCAATCCACTATGAAAACAAATTTATAGAGATGTAATCAACTTAGATGCAAACCCTAGAGTAGAAAATCCTAAATCCCCTTCCTCCAAACCCTAACTCTCTCTAGAACATGCTTCCAATTCCTTAAAATTCACCTAATCTTGTTTTACACCCATATTATATAGCCCGAATCTGGAATTAGAAACAAAAATGCGCACTTATGCAGAAGTTGTGCAAACTGTTGATAGGACCTTTGATAGGATCGACAATCATCAATGGTCTGTTGATATGATCGAAGACTCCTTCAATAGGATCGAAGAACGCCCTAAAACAGTCCAGCTAGCAATTGGGGAAAATCGGAAGTTTCTTAATAGTATCGACTAGGTTATCGATCCTATCAAAACTTCCCCATAGCATCAGATTAAAGGCACCTGATTTCAACATATTGCATCTGTTAGTAAATATTTAATTTCCAAAAAAAAAATATGCAAAGGAAAATTAAATATATATTTACTAATAGTGTGCAAATGCAATTGGACATTAAAATCCAAGTTTTAAATGAGTGATCTTTGCATCCAAGCGAACCCTTAAAGGCATGTAGTTGTAACGAAATACTTCGACGTTGAAGGCATATCTATGAGTAACATTGGAATTAGTGGCCCACCCATTGGATTTTTTATAATCAAAATTTTATTTGTTTCTATTATTTAGAAAGAGTGGAATCATTATTTAATAGGCCAACTGATCAAGTTGCATTTTCTGTGCCAGCCAAAAGATGTTGGGTGATCCAAATTGAGTCGTCCCACCAACTTAATCAATGTACACATTCTAGATTTGAAGAAAATTTTAATTTCGTAGGTACTTTCGATGTAATGGGATGCAAGTTCATCAGCCATGATGGTGTTATGAAAGTTTCAAAAGTAGCATTCATCGTTATGAAAGCAAAAACGAGTGATAATCTATATATGTTTATTAGGAATACTGTATTGATTGAAGTTGCGTTTGTAGCGAAATTCATATTAGTACATGTATGACATACATGCCACGCCACATGAGTCAATGCAGTATGAAGGTACTCCTAGATCATGGTTTAATTCCTATTTTTAATTTTTTTTATTTGACTTGTATAATGGTAAACAGTCAAAATTGTCATTTAAAACTAAGAAATTCAGCAGTAAAGGACTGTTAGATTATGTACATTCTGACGTGTGGGAGCCGTCGTCTGTGATTTGTAGAGGAGGGTCGTCATTCTTCGTAACATTCATTGACGACTTCTCTAGAAATGTGTGGGTTTATTTTATGAAAAATAAATCCGACATGTTTGTCACTTTCAAGTCTTGGAAGATTATGGTTGAAAAACAGTCAGAGCGACAGTTGAAAGTACTAAGGATGGAAAATGACGAAGAATTTACTTTAAAAGAATTCAATCATTTTTGTAATGATGAGGGAAATTGCGAGGTATAATATAGTTAGGCACACACCAGAGCATAATGGTGTGGTGGAACGTATGAATCAGGTTATTTTGAAAAGGGCTCGAAGTATATTGAGTAATGCTATGTCGAGTAAGGACTTATGGGTTGAGGCCATTAACACAGCTATTTGATGAATCGGTTCTCATCTACGACTATTGATTATAAGATTCCTACAGAAGTATAGAGTGGTCAAGAAATAGACTACTCATGGTTGTATGTATTTAGTTGTAATACTTACTCTCATGTACTATTTGTTGAGAGAGATAAAATACATTAAATGATAAAGAAGTGTACCTTTATTGACTATAGTGATGGTGTGAAGAGATACATACTTATTTTTTATGTAAACAAAATTGATTGTCCATATATACTAAAAGTCATTGTTATGATCATGTGTAGTGAATTGGATCTCATTAAGTCTTTCATCCGCATATGGAGGCACGCTCTATGAGCATTTTTTGTAAACAACACAATGATTTAAGTTTTTTAGTAAAGAAAATTAATTAATTAATTAATTAATTTTAAAAAAAACTAATTTCTAATGAAAAGTGTAATCATAGCAGTTTTAATGTTACAAACCGCATATAACACCACATCCATTAAAAAAAAAAAAAAAAAATTCTTAAAAAATCCTCAATTCTAGAGAGATCTCGAGGAGAGGCAATTCCAATAAAGCCATTTCAAATTAAAATGCACCCAACACTAGCAAAAATAGGAAGAACTAGAAATCAATCCCAAGGTAGAAATGGCTTGCTTGCATTAATCAAATACAACTCGAGAGTCCTCCAAGGAATCCAAAAACACAACTACTAAAATGGAATGAAATCCTATACCTAGATAGAAACATATTTCTCCCTTTCATACATAAGCTATTCATATTAATAATCCGAATTAAGGTTGAAATTCATATTCTCAAACTGCTCCTGAAACACACAGCCACTGGCCGACGAAGAGCTTGTCGCAGTTGAGGTTTGGGTTGATCGCACCGAAGAAGCTGGAGCTCAAGTTGAACTTCTCCGTCACTAAAGTGCACGTGTCATCCACCTCTACGCCATAGATAGATGCGCATATCGGAGTCGAATCCTGCTTTCCGGAGCCGACTATTACATTACATGATCAAAGAAAACAAACACATTAATTAATCAATATTGCAATGAGAAATGAAATGAAAGATCAATAGAGTAAATTGAATTTAAACATCTAAGATAACATGAGCTATAGCTATACTACATGCATTTTCGAACATTCCTTAACTGATGATGACTCATCCACTATAGTAATTTAAGCTCACATGAGATATAGCTAAACTACAGCTGAATATCACACTGATAGATTTTTTTCCATTGGGTGTGGTGAGATATGTAATCCACGCCACGATTACATCATACATCTCATCCATCCATTGTTTGAATACTACAATTTGTGATAAATGGGCCAAACGATATTTGGATGGTCTGATATGATGTATACATATGGCACGTTTTGAAGTGGATCAATCACTACCATTTGAGAAACTGCGGAAACAAACACATGGTAGCATAGTCCAAACCACTCAGATGATTTTACTTAAGTGACCCAAAACTCACATCCAAATAATCTGGCCTCAGCCATGGAAATGAAGAGAAGAAAAGAGAGCATCAAAACCAAGTTGAAGAACATGAACATGTTGTTTTCCTTGGCCATTTTAGCTCTTCTTCTTCTCTTGTTTTTTTTTTATTTAATGAAAAATGTGTGAAGCTCTCTCTTCTCGTAAGTGGCTTCTATAAACCTCTCTTATTTATAGTAGATATTGGTGGAAGGGGCCAACATATAAGTCACAAAAAGCTCTTTTTGTGTGCCTTTTACAAAGAGGCCGGCCTCTACATAGTTCTTGATGTATCATTTTATAGTATACATTTATAATTTTGTATTTTCTAAGCCCTATGATGAGAATAAGACCAGTCGATCGAGATTAAATCTAAAATTTTGTGGTTGTTAATCCATCTCGATCAGCTCTTTGTCGACACAGTCACCCGATATATGCTAACCCAATTCAAAATTTGACTGATTTAGTGGGGTGATTCAATTTAAAAACACATCATCTTTTGGCCGTCTCTGAAAATGCAACCCGAATGGTCGGCCTATTAAATAATAAATTTTCCCTTTTTTAATTTCTACTTGGAAAAAAATGCATTGGGCAGTCCACTAATTCCCAAGTTGCTCACAAATATGCCTTCAACATCAAAGTATTTATTTACATCTATGTGCCTTTAGGAGTTTGCTTGGATGCGAAGGTCACTCACTTAAAACTTGGATTTCCATATCCAATTGCATTTCGATACTGTTAGCAATTATTTGATTTCCCTTTTGACATAGAACTTGTCACAGAAACACTTTTAGCATAGTTGGACCAAAAGAAGGTGGACCGTAAATTGATCATAACTTTTGATTCAGGTATCATTACGGCGCACTAACCGAGTATCAAAAACCAAAGCAGAATGAGTTTTTTTTGAAGTGGAGGAGATTGATGTAGAGTTGGTCGCGGACACTTTCATGTCCAAGATAGATCAGAGAAGGCCTGATCGGAGGCATAAGTCGTCAAGACTGTTGGAACCTTAAAATAGGCATATCTCGCAAACCGGAATGAGTTACTCAGCATACCACATGATTTTGGGGTAGGATAAGCTACTTTAGCCAACCAACCTAGCTATCATGCCAAATTTGTGAGATTCCATCATATCGACGTTCGAAAATCAATTTTATTTCCATTTTTACTATTTATAGTGAGTTTTTGTTTGACTATAAATCTTCATCTATTAGGCTTTAGGAGTTGTCCAACATGAAAAGTGTTTAGAAAAATTAGCGTGGTTAAGCCACATATGACATTTAATATAAATAGTAAATCTGTTACAGTAAGTTATGAATTTTAGGGAGTTTGAGTTAGAGTCTAATGGTGAAACTTCTTCCAATGTTTGGTATCACTATTTAAAGGGTTGTAAATTTGTTTTTATTATTAATCAATCAATTTATAAATTTTATAGAATTTATTTTCTATTTTTCTTGCTTTTCCATCATGGATTCAAGATGTTTCTGTGAGGAGTTTAGAGAAGCTCCATGGATTCAAGGTAGTTATCCTTGAGGAAGATGATGATCGCCTTGCATCAACTTTGTATATTAATTTTTTATAATACACACGCTCACGTACACACAGAGAAGGATAAGAGATGCAATATTCACTTAAGATAGATTTGTCCATTTGAACAGTGCTGTCCAAAAATATGGAAAAATAAAAATTGTGTTGTCCAAGAGAAAGGCCAGAATGTCACTGTACACGACAGCCCTGTCGTCAAAGTGTCTTCTATTAAATTGTACTCCAGAAGATGCAACCCCACATTACACATATGACCTTCTGATTCCGGGGAGCATGTTGGCATTTTCGGATGCATGTACTATAGGAGCCGAATCTCGAAAGTATGTCATATGACCCACATACTGCAGGAGCCAAATCTCACACGTGTGCCATAGGATCATCACCTCTTCAATAGATGCTGCTGTTGCAGTAAAATAAAAATGCTCCTGCAGTGCCATCTTTACTAGAAGGGCATCAACGGCGCATTCTATCCAAAGCGGATTGGCTGGTGTACCACCTCACACCAGATATATAGCTGGTGTATAGACGTCGGCAAGTTCTGTGGGTCCCATCATGAGGTATGTGTTATATCCAAACCGTCCATCCATTTGGCAATCTCATCTTAAGGCTTGAGACGAAAAATAAGACAGATCTAAAGATCAAGTGGACCACACTGAAAAAAGAAGTGGGGGATTGATCGTCTACCATTGAAACCCTTTTGGGGATCGCAGAAGTTTCAGATCAATATGAAATTTGTTTTTCCTCTTCATCCATGTATTTGTGACCTTATTAACAGATTAGATGGAAAATAAACGTTATGGTGGGCCCTACAAATTTTTTAACAGTGAAAATAATTATCCTTGCTGCTATTTTTAGTGTGGTCCATTTGAGCTTTCGATATGATTCATTTTTGTCTAATGCTCTAAAATGATCTAGAAAAATGGATTAACGGTGTGGATATAATAAATACATCATCGTGGCACCCATGTAACTTTGATATCCTTTGAACAGGTAGCACAACTCGGAGCTTGAGGGCTTTTACCGGCGGTAGCCGCCAGTAAAAGTCCATTGTCTTGTAGTGAGATAAAGAGAAAGTTTAAGAGAAGAAGAGGAGATCCACTCCATCTTCTCCTTCATTCTCATGCGTGGCCGAGTTTTGTGGATGGTGTACTTCGTCCACGGCACCTAGCAGATGATAAGATATTCAGTACTTATCTCAACTTTCCGGTACTAAGATATATTAGGAAGAGACCTCAGTTGAAGGACTTGCGTCAACTCTACAACATTCTGCACCGTCGGATCATCTTCATAGGTATATCTAAGCCTCAAGTTTAGATTCTTTAGAAAATCTGATATGTTTGTCTACAAGATGTGTTGGTTGAACATGCTTTTTGTTCATAAAACGTGGAGAAAAGTTTTATGTCGTTGGCAATCCATGAAAATCCATTACTCATTGCCACCCTTAGCCTCATGTGTTGAACTGAAAACCCAATAAGCCCAACATGAGTACATCTTTTAAAGCGCATGCGGTTTGCTGTCTTGCTAAGCTAACTCAAATTTTTGCCAACCGTACTAATTAGTTATGGCCCATGGTAGTGGATACCAATCACATGTCTGTTGAGTATCGTTTTTAAGTATTAATTTAATTAAAATATTTAATAACTAATTAAGTCTTAATTAGTTAAAAAAGAAAAATGATTGGTTAAAAATTTTCTTTTTAGAGTTGCCGTGTTAATATGATTAGAAAATAAATCACATGTTCCAAGGGTACAAGAATGCCCATCAAGCCAGAGTATCTGAAGAAGGTGATCGCCTAAAGAAACATGTAAAATTCACACTGATGGGATGATCCAATCCATCATTTACTGACCTTACTTTCTACAGCCGTCTGTTTTCCAAGCTATGGATATGATGGTTAAGATTGCCTAATTAACATCAATGATTCTTTAGAAACATAAGCAATCCATGACGGGTCCTAAGAAATAGATGGATAGGATTGTTGATTAGAATTTCTTCTTTTTTTTTTTTTTTTTTTTTATGTAAACAAAATTGACTGTCCATACTAAAAGTCATGGATCGAATTGTTAATATTTGTATAAGTGGATTGGGTCCACATATGCCTGTGAGCATTTTCCGTAAACAACACAATAATTTAAGTTTTTTAGTAGAGAAAAAAAAATATTTTTCTAATAAAAAGTGTAATTAAGACTGTTTAAACAGAACAAACAGCATATAACACCATATCCATAAAAATAAAAAAATCAAAAATCAAAATCAAAATTTTACTAAAAAATCTTCAATTCCAAAGACATCCCGAGACAATTCAAATAAAGCCATTTCATGTTACAATGCACATGACACTCACAAAAGGACAGGAAAAACTAGAAATCATTCCCAAGGTAGAAATGGCTTGCTTGCATTAATCAAATACAACTCTGGAGTCCTAAAAATCCAAAAACACAGCTACTAAAATGAAATGAAATCCTACCTAGAGAGAAACTTATTTCTCCTGGCCCTTTATTCATACATAAGCTTTCCGTATTAATAATGTGAATTAAGGTTGAAATTCATCTTCTCAAACTACTCCTGAAACACAGAGCCACTGACCGACGAAGAGCTTATCGCAGTTGAGGTTTGGGTTGATCGCACTGAAGAAGTTTGAGCTCAAGTTGAAATTCTCTGTCACTAAAGTGCACGTGTCACCCGCCTCTACGCCGTAGACGGATGCGCATATCGGAGTCGAATCCTGCTTCCTAAAGCCGACTGTTACATTACATGATCAAAGAAAACAAAGACATTAATCAATATTGCAATGAGAAATGAAATGAATATCACTATAGTAATTAATTTAAGATCACATGAGCTATATATATAGCTAAACTACATGCATTTTCGACTTTTCCTTAACTGATGATGACTCATCCACTATAGTAATTTAAGATCACATGAGATATAGCTAAACTACAGCTGAATATCACACTGATAGATTTTTTCCATTGGGTGTGGTGAGATATGTAATTCACGCCACGATTACAATATACATCTCATCCATTCATTGCTTGAATACTACAAGGATCACCCCTTAAGAGTGATTTGTGATAAATGGGCCGAACGACATTTGGATGGTCTGATATGATGTACACATAAGCCATGTTTTGCAGTGGATCAATCACTACCATTTGAGAAACTGCGGAAACAAACACATGATAGCATAATCCAAACCACTAAGAAGATTTTACTTAAGTGACCCAAAACTCACATCCAAATAATCTGGCCTCAGCCATGGAAATGAAGAGAAGAAAAGAGAGCATCAAAACCAAGTTGAAGAACATGACCATGTTCTTGTTTTCCTTAGCCATTTTGGCTTTTCTTTTCTTTTTTTTTTTTGAAAAATGTGTGGAGCTCTCTCTTCTTGGAATTGGCTTCTATAAACCTCTCTTATTTATAGTAGATATTGATGGAAGGGGCCAACATATAAGTCACAAAAAGCTCTTTCTTGTGTGCGTTTTACAAAGAGGCCGGCCTCTACATAGTTCTTGATGTATCATTTGTAGTTTATATTTGTAATTTTGTATTTTCTAAGTCCTTTGATGAGGATAAGACGGTTAATCAAGATTAAATCTAAATTCTACGTACGGTTGTCAATCCATCTCAATCAGATCTTTGTGGACACAGTCACCTGATCTATGCTACTTGTTTGGAAGTAAACCCAAATCAAATTTTGATTGATTGAGTTGGTGGGTCAGCTCAATTTCAATCACACAACATCTTTTGGCCAGCGCAAAAAATGAAATTTTGATTAGAAAAAATGCATTAATTGGGTGGGCCACTATTTCTCATGTTGCTCATGGATAAACCTTCAATGTTGAGGTATTTAGTTATATCTGTGTGCCTTTAAAGGTTCACTTAGATGCTGTAGTGCCCTGAAAATCGGGGGTCGAGCAGGAGCCCAATTTCCGAGTTCTAACACATCACTTATGCAACATATATAATAATGATTAAATGTTGTCCGTATTAGTGCATTAAACATGAGTGGGATTATACCAAAACAACATATCATACTCCAGAGACAATTGAATTACGCAAGCGGAAGACAGTGATAAATATATAAACATATAAGTGATTTGTAATTCTCCAGAGTATGAACGTCACCAGTTAAACAATTACATATATAATTCCAAAATATACAAAATGGTGAAGCGTAATATCATCTATCCATATCCCTGTAGCCCTGATACGTAACTCCAGGTTTACATATATAGACCCGCCAGAGAGTTGCATGTAGGAGAACTCCTCCTCATCATCATAGAAGACAGGCTCCATCTCGTAAGCCTCGTCATCACCTAAAACTACAATAGAGTCTGGTTGGTGTTTTAAAACACCGTCCTAGAACGTGGGAGTGAGTGATCAACTCAGTAGAGCTATAAGGCAAAGGTTAACATGTGATGTAGAGCAGGTCGCGGACAGTTTCATGGGCAAGATGGATCAGAAAAGGCCCGGTTGACGACAGAAGTGATCCGGACCGTCGGACCTTAGATCGGGTGTATCTCGCAATCCGGAATGAGTTAACTGACGTAAAATATATGATTTTGGGGTAGAACGAGCTACTTTAGCCAACCAACCCTAATACGCCAGGTTGAGACACCTGGAATTGCGAAAAACCCCTAGATCAACGGTCGTTTCCCTGTTTTAATTTCGTTTTTACTATAAATAATAAGTTTTAGTTTGATTATAACTCTTCATCCGTCGGGCTTTAGGAGTTGCGCCCAACGTGAAAAGAGCTTAGAATAATTAGGAGAATGGTTTGGTGAAGCCAAATAGGACACTTACTATTTTGGCCGAAAACCTTGTGCACTAGTAGACATCACGACCGTCTATAAATAGTAAGTTTACTATTTATAGTAAGTCGCGATTTCTAAGAGTTTTATTTGTAGTTGGATTCTGATTTCTTTCCCATTGCTTGGTACCCCTATTTAAAGGGTTGTGAACTCGTTTTTATTTATTCATTAATCAATTTCGAATTTATTAGAATTTATTTTTATTTTCTGCTTTCTTTCCTCGTGGATTCGAGAAGTCTCTGTGAGGAGTCCAGAGAAGTTCCGTGGATTCGGAATAGTTATCCTCTTGAGGAAGACGGTGCTCGACCTCACGTCCTCCCCTGCATCAACATGTTATCAATTCAATCATGATAAAACAATACAATCAAGCATCCCTAAGTACTCTGGTTAATGCAAACATAATATGTATTAATGATGCATGCCCTCGCCTGCACTCCCTCTGCGATCTTCCTCTTACGGTAGCAGCATGCACCCCTTCCTCTGTGCTCAATACCAACGCCAAAGGCACATGCAATGTGGTGCATGAGCGTGATTACTGAGTTCTTATTAGACCTTTTCATACAACAGGATTGGGAAGCTAACGTACCTCCCTTTATATCATCTACCCAAACAATGATCCATCTAGGCTCGTCAATCCTAGTTTATCACATACGATAGGCAAGTTCGCGAGTTTATACTGTAGGTTACTACGAGAGGCTCGTCACTATTTACGTAGGCTTAATTCACACTCGATGTCACCCCACCAACACCCTACCAACTGACAGTCTATTTTCGAAGGCTCTTCACCTACCCGACTGGGGACCACAGCTAGGGTGCGCCGGGGTAGGCCTATTTCATACTCGAGGTCACTCCACCAACGCCCTACTAACTGGCAATTTATTTTCAAAGGTTCGTCACCGATCCGACTGGGGACCACAGCCAGGCTGTGCCGGTGTAGGCCGACAGCTCAAATACAGGGTCCCATACCACCGTATTCGACTCATGAGTTTGGGTTGCTCATTGGTCACTACGGGGAGGCTCGTCGCCCTGGCGTAGGCCGACAACTCGACCACGGTATCCCATACCACAATGCTCAGCTCATGAGTCTTAGCGGATCGTGGTATCAAGGTTAAACAGGTCTTTACATTGGTAAGTTGGTACCTTAGGTTCAAGCAGTAGTGTCCATACATGGTAAACACACAATAGGTCAATCGATTTATTAGACAAGTTCAACTGGTACGAGTGTACGCCGAATTAATCGACATGGTACCACTGTCGACAATCATCGTACGCCTCGGATTCATCGAATGTGTTGTTTGTGGCGAAATGACCTCAGCCACTACTTGAGAACCATTATCGATTGCCTGGACTACATCGTAGCCCCAATCACACTTCAAACGATAGCATTCACAAGTGATAATCAATGACAGCATGTGACAACCAAATCTAAATATAAATCTTAGTTGAGCATTTCAACAAACACATAATACACTGTTATCTTACATAGGCATTTCATCCATACAACACATAGTAGTAAGATATGTTACATAAAGGGAACTGTAATTATAGAGAAGGGGATTGAGAATCCTATCTCAACACCCTCATTAAATACATTCCAACAAGCATTTCCTCATTCAGACATTTTATCAAACACTTATACTACACATTTCAACATACATGTATTAGACTAGTTATAACATATATCCTGGCAAGCCCTTTTACAAAGGAGTTGCCACATATACAACAAGCATATATTCATAGTTAATAATCATGGCAAGCACAGATCCAACTTTCATATTCATTCAGACATTTTTACAAGCACTTAGACTACACACTTCAACATACGTGACATATGTTGGTTATAACAGGTGTTAGGGCAAATCCTTTCACCAAGGAGTTGTCACACATATAACAACCATATATTCACGACGAATAATTATGACAAGTACGAATCCAAATTCCATACTCATTCAATCATATCAACAAACACATGGAATACACTATATTCAACATAGTTCATATACATGTGTAAAGCGCGGGAAACATCGTATCTAAGCATGTGATAGCAATCGAGTCAGTCATAAATCATTAACTGACATTGAGAGCCTTGAAAACCATAACCTAAACGTTTATAGTCTACACCTTTTGTCGGTAGACTCGTAACGAACTCAGTTTAAACACTAAGTCTTTGTCAATGGCACCACAACAACCTATAGTAGGGAATAGGTTAGCTATCCTGCCATCTGCTGTATTAGAATCTCTAAAACAAACAGGTTAGGATTTCTTACCCAATAATGGAATCAGAAACGCCGGAATAGCATTATGGCAACGGTAGTTAAGCACGTGGAATGGCAGAGAAGAATCCTAGGGACAAAACGCTAACACTCTCTCTCTTCTCCTCACTTTCTTCTTCTCTTTTCTCTCTTTTCTCTCTCCTAGGGTTGTAAATTCGTATGGAATGAGAGAGAAAGCGTTTTAGGTGCTTATATAGGCCCAGAACTGATGGGAATGGCCCAAGGGCCAAGGTATACTTAGGTTATAGCCAAAGGGCGACAGTTTTGGTCCAACGGAACACTTCCGGAGGCCCCTTTTCTGCATGCGGTTTGACTTAAGCTCCCTAACATTGGATCTACGTCGAGTTAAGTTTTCGGTCCGATTGGATTTACAAATCGATCGCGGAGGATCAGTTTCAGTTCAACAGTCACCGTTACTCGATCGGGGCCACAAGTACAATGACGTGTGTTGAAAATTTTTCCTGATCCGAGGGTGTAGTTGGGTTAGATTCTGACGGTCTGAAAGCTTAGATTTAGCCCGCAAGTGAACGACCCAAATCACTTAAATCTGAGTTCTTTTTCTAAAGGTATTCGCGTTTCTCACACACTTCGCTCCGGACTTAAGTTATGTGTTTTGGATACTATCAGGATTTGATTTCCAAGATGGTTGTTAAGCCTAGTAAGGTAGTCCTAACCATTTGATTTCGCAGTAATCGGACTTTCGACGTGCGGTCCAGGTCTGATACGAAGTTTCAACGTGCTCCCGAGAGCAACTAGGTTTAGAGATTTATCCTAGATTATAGGGTAATGTAGCGTTAATGATTTTACAAGTTTTGGATCTTGCAGTTCGTATTTAAAGTGGTTCAAGCTAATTTTACAGCTAATCTGGTTTAACACTTAGTTAATTTCATCTAATTTCTAAAGGATTTGGTCCTGAGTGATTTCTGCCTGAGATGGTACTCGGGTCTTTATACGGATTTTTTTCGGGACGTTAATCTACCCTCCTTAAAGAAAAATTTTATCCCCGAAATTGCTTAAGGGTAATACGTAAAGGTTTACATACGTGTTAGGGTATATAATAACTACATCAGCCTAGCTCATATTAGTCTACCCCCCTTAAAAGTTTCTACCTTTGAGGTTTGAAGATAAATATCCAAATCATTATTATCGTGCTAAGTATTTGATGTTAAAGTTTACCTAAGGGTGATATAGTCTACTCTTTATGATCGGGCTAATACGAAAAGACAGTTGTGGTGGGTTTAAATCCGATACGTCGATTTGTCCGCCTGACCAGGGCAGACAACTCATTGTATCCCTTCTTAATCCTGATGGATCTTGGTCTTCTGCTCGGTCAAAACAGTGAGTCCTTCGGTAATCACCCAAGATTGAGAATTGAGTTAAGCCGCGAATGCCTTGTAGGGATATGGTTCTGAAATTTTGAAACCTGATCATCCTAAGTATTTAAGGAGTATTATAACTCATTAAGAGGTTCAAGCCTCATGTCTGTAAGGTTGTCCCTTGGGTCTTGTTCAACGAGAGTTTTTGTTTAACCTATGTTTAACTTGGTGGATAATAAGTTCTTCCATAGTACTCATAGTCAAAAGACTATACTAGAAGGGTTTTCAATATCCTAAAATTATATTTGTATGTCACCATGTCGATCATACGGCTAGGGGGTTATAGACAGATTGCACTTCAGTTTCATTAACTTTGGGAGGGAAGGAAGAGTCGAGAGTTCTAAAATATTTTAGAAGTTTGAAATGTTAGCGACATAAGGCCGCAGGACAGGAAAGAAGAGAGACATCTCCTCGACGCGGTATGAATCTTGAATTTACAAGGGAAATAAGAAACTTATAACATTTTACTGTAGTCCGCCTCTAACATGAGCTTACTATTAAACTATAAAACTCATACTACCCGAGGGTTCTAATTTAATTGTACAAAAACAACTAAAATATATATCTTTACGTATAATCAAATTTAATCATAGGATAATTCCTAGTATGATTATAAATTCCTAAATAAACACCACATACTAAACTTTAATATGAAAAGATATGACCAGCCTATTGACAATCCAAAGTTGTAGAAAATTTTCGTTTCAACTCTTCTATTATTTATAACATATTTGCCACCTCTAGTTACCATATTATTTTTATAATGTGTATAGTAATCCATTGTTAGGCATTTTCTTTCATATGAATTAGTTTAATAGACCCAGTGTCTACCAATAAGAATACAGGTATACCTTGAATGTGGGTCGTGACCTCAAAGGTCAAAGGCGCTGCAGTTGTTGACTCAGGTGCTTCAGCTGTAAGTGCATGCACAGGGGTTCGTTGAGGATGGTTTGGTTGCGCTGCCATAGGTCGTTGAGGTGACCTATTCTGAGGTACAGACGGTCGGTAATATGGTTGTGCTGGTGGTGCAAATCATAGGGATGGAGTCGTTATATTCCGTGACGGCTGATGGTTGATCTTCTGAGGTGGCGTGACATCGTTGTCTTTCATCTTAGTGAAACAGAAGGGGTCTGTGTGTCCCCCTTTGTTGCAGTATGTACACCAACGTTTCGTTCGCCTCTGCCGGGTCGGCAGAGCTATGGACCTGGGAGGCGAGTCTACATGCAGCCTCTTACCTAGGACTGGTTGGTGCTGTAATTCGGGTTGAGGCCTCGGGCCCGTTGGTATACGTGTCTGAGAAATTCTGTCTCCATATTGTTCGACTCGTAGAGACACGTTGACTATCTCGGCGTAATTGAGAATGCTAGCGCAATACATCTTAGTGGGGATATCGGGCCACAACCCATCTGAAAAATGCCGCATTTTCATCGGTTCAGTTGTTAGTATCAAATAAGCGTATTTGGCTAGCTCCGTAAATTTGTTCTCGTATTTTGTCACGGTCATCCCTCCCTGTCGGAGGCGAAGAAACTCATCTTCATTTTCATTACAGTATGTGAGGGGAAAATACTTCCCGTGGAAGCGCGTTTTAAAGGCCTCCCACGTCCACACGTCTCCTGCGGGAACTGTTCGTAGGATGTTGTCCCACCATAAACTAGCCTCTTTCTCGAACATATAAGTAGCTAGCTCAACTTGTTCTGCCTCAGTGCAGTGTAGCGGCTTCAACATCTTAGAGATGAGATCTAACCAGTAATCAGCCTCCTCGGGTCTGTAAGTACCTGCAAAAGTGGGAGGACGGAAACGCTGAAAGCGTTCAAAAAGTCCGCTGGTTTTCATGTTCCCAGCAGGGTGCGTAGGTGATGCAGGCGGAATCACACTCATATTTTGGGCAAGGGCCCCTGCTATGGTGGTGAAAAACTGTTGCTGCCGTTGTTGCATCAACAACATCATTTGCTTCAGTTTATCGGGAGGCGGAGCGGACTGTAGTATGTGAGGCGTCGAGGTAGACGCACAGTTCTGCTCAGGAACCGATGGTGTTACAGGTGGTACCACAGGTGGTGCCACAGGTGTCGGCCCAGCGGTGGGGCCAGTGGCCGGTTGTGAATCTGGCATTGTTCCAAAGTCCCAGCCCAAGCTAGGGTCCGTGTGGCTATCTCTTAGGGGAGATGCCCTGTCAAACGATTCGCCCAGTGAAAGACGAGCCGCGCTCCGAGTACTCATAGGTGGCGTACCCTATATACAACATAGGGCGCAACCCGTGTCAGATTTAGCATAAGCGCATATACTCATCCACATTACTCACATTCCGAACCAAAGGAAACTTCATGCATTTCATTTACCAAAATTGTCACAATGCATGAAGCGTAGCATTACATGGATCATGACAGAAAATGCAGGTAAACTAATCTAAGCAAAGTTTCAACTGCGATATTGCTAAGCCCATCAAGGCTACCACACAGAAACAAGAAGGCAAGCAACAAAGCAAACTAAAAGGCGACCACACATGTGACTAGTCGTCTGAATCTGATGATGGAGGAGGTGCACCCTTATCCTGCATGCGGCACAGGATATCCTTCAAGGTGCGAGGCACCTTCTTGAATTTCTATTTCATGAAGACCCTGACTTTCTTCAAGCTTGGCCTGGGTCTCTCTAACCTCCTGTTGCAGGGTAACCTGGCCCTCCTCAATTTGAGCCAAATGGGCTTCTAAAGCAACCCGATTACTGTTGCGCTCATGTGTAACAGGAGGAGAGCCCTCATCAGGGCCTTGGGCCTCCGTTTCTTCCTCTTCTTGCCCTTCCTCTGACTCATCTTCTTCTTCTATCTCATTGCTTTCTTCCTCATCACTTTCTGTCTCATCCCCATACTCGTCAAGCCGGCTTGATGTTGTCGAGGACCAATCTTCATGTTGTTGAGCGTAGTCTCATTAACGAAGTGAATTGGCGCAACTAGAGCTGTACACGAGTCGAGTCGAGTCGAGTATCGCCCTACTCGTACTCGGCTCTTAAAGCCCGAGTGCTGCTCGTACTCG